>CAUYRH010108681.1:0-10503 GCA_963574655.1 Perodicticus potto
GCTGAGGGATTCTACTTTGTTTCTCAGATCTTTGAGGGCTGCAACTTCTTGTCTCAATGTGTCAAAATCTTTGGTCATTTGGTCTTTGAATTCCTTGACTTCTTGAGACAATTTTTGAAATGCACCCTGAATTTCTAAATCCAAGTTTTCCTCTATTTTATTAATCTTGTTTGCAATCCAAATTCTGAATTCGATTTCTGACATCTCAGCAATCTGTTTATGCATAGGATGGTCATTTGTGTCTGCCAAATTGTTCCTTGTGGGGGTTGATCTGGTTGTTCATGTTGCCAGAGCTTTTCCGTTGATTCTGCCCCATGATTATTTTGCACTCTTTGGCTGGATGAGTAGATAAGGACAAGTTGGGCTGGGGGTTCTAGGAATAGTGATTGACCAGTGCTTTGCCTGAAAGCTGAGACTGGTATCTGAACCTTTTCCCCTAGAGTTTTGCCTAGGACCCGTATAGTGCTACTGCTTGCAAAACTGGGG
The DNA here is from genome assembly GCA_963574655.1 of Perodicticus potto. Lineage (NCBI taxonomy): Eukaryota > Metazoa > Chordata > Mammalia > Primates > Lorisidae > Perodicticus > Perodicticus potto. The sequence continues at coordinate 487 of CAUYRH010108681.1, forward strand.
ACCTTGGTGTGGTGGGGTTAAGTGGCTCTGTCTTGTGGTCAGCTGGTCTTTGACTTACCCTAGAGAATCAGTTACTCTGGATTGAAATCTGAGCTGTGGAGAAATACCAGCAGTTAAGACACCACACCCCCCCATAGGCAACAATTGGAAAAGCAAAATCAAACCTTCCCACTACTACACACCCAGGGTACCACTTTGAAAAGTCCTCAGGTGATTGACCTAGTTGAAAAGGTCCCATTTAATTGTCCCAGCCAGCACTGGTCTCAAATGGAAGACCATTTGATTAAAAGTCTCTGGCAATTAGATAGCACAGCTCTGCTGGAAGCTCTAGTATAACTCGCTCTGGTGCTCTGTGAGCTCAGGAGGGCCCCCTGCAGCAAGTAGATTAGTCTGGGAAGGTTGATGCCTCCTTCCCCACTTTGCCCCTCTGTCACTCCCAATCAGTGGTAATCCTGCAGGGCTGTGATCCAGTTTCCTCCAATAAGCAGATGCTCCAGTGGTTTGAGCCTGCTTGGGTACAGGGAGGTCTATGGCTCCTCAGCCAGTCCACTACTCCCTGTCACTGTTTGGCAGGGGGAGGTAAGGCCTGACAACCTGAGTGCTTGACAGGGGCTGGGGCGATTCACTCAGTTCCGGCCCTGTCCCTGATTGATGTTGCTGATAGAACAGAACAAGTTTGCAGAATTTGTTTCTGTCATGGTTATTTTCCCCTGATCAGACTTTGGGCTGCAAATAGGTCTGACTCAGTCTGTGAGTTCCAGCCCTTTGTCTCAGCTTTCATCCCCTGAGGGCCAGGTGCGTCTGAAGCTAAGTAAAGCAGCCTCTGCCCTGGGAGTTGGCTGACACTACGTGTATTCTAATCCCTGCTCTCTGTCCTGGCCAGTACCACCTCAGGCATATCCTTCACGTGCCTTGGTTATCGGTCCGCTTTGCTGGTGGCTGCCACTGGAGAAGCCGCCCAGCTTCCCCTGGCCACCCAGAGAGACTGGGAGTGTCTCCTCAAAACATCCCCAGGGGTGCGAGCCCCACTGCCATTGTTCCCACAGCTGCGGCTGCTGGTCCATGCCTCAGGGGACCACCTCTCCAGCTTGGCCTTCTCTCGGCTCACTTTCCTCTCACCACTCCCAAGCCAGAAAATCAGCACAGATCAGCAAAAGTCCACGCCCCATCCACAAACCTCAAGAAAATGTCCAAGAATCTGGACTCCGTCGGGGACAGGCCTCTAGACCTTGGGGTGAGAGTGGAGGGGAGTGCCAGGAGTTCAAACTTGCAGGTAGAAAAATATATACAGTTTTATACAGTTTTATGCCTGGTGGGAGAGTGCTGTGGCACCCTAGTAGGGGAAGGAGGTCTGGTTTTTAGGGGGTCTCTCCCGTGGGGTAGAGTGGGAGGACATCTGAACTTTGCTCGCTTGTTTGTATGGAGGTATGGAGTACACTGTGAGCCGCTCTCATGGGGGAGGGGACTCCCAACTGCTTGGTGATGTGCTCTGTACCTTTTTTTGTGTGTCCTTGGGGTCACAGGTCTCCCAGCAGGGTCGATGTGCATTCTTCGACCTTCTCTTTTGGCTCAGATCCAAATCGTCAGCTTTCTTGATTAATTTCTGTCCTTTAACTCTCCTTCTGGATGGGAGCCTCTGTGGTAAGCTGGCTACAGACCACCATCTTGGCTCCTCCCCATAAAAGCTATTTTTTAACTTTCTAGTTGAGAAACAGAAGGACATAGCCATAGTTTTATAGCCACCCTACAAAATGATTTTTGATCCCCTTTCTTTGCCAACGATCCATAGTTTTTAATTATGCTATATTCCTGAAATAAAAATTCATATTAACTCCTTAAATCAGCACTTCCTATTGATTGTTTTTGGACAGTTCAAATATTTTGCTCAGAATACTAATCCAACTTCAAAAGAACTATGGAATTATACTCTACTAGGATACATCTCTGATAACCATTGAGTTGTTACTGTTTTAATTATTTGACTTTTATTATATAAAAGCCTATGATGCTGTATAGTCATTGCATAAAATACTTGAGGATTTTTTTACTACATTTACAGTTGTTTTTTTTTTTTAATTTGCCAGTTAGATATTTGCCTGTTAATATGTAGGTTGGTTTATCTTAGGAGAAAAAGATATATTTTATAAAAATTAATTTTTTCAATGTAGGTATGGAAATAATTCTAAATTATATAGATAATTGTTTTACTGAAATCTTTACAGAAACTAACAAAAATAATAGATGCCAATAAATTATCAATAATGTAGTCAATTAGTATACGAAAAAAGCATTAAGATTAATAATTTAATTGCTTACTATTTTAAGCCTTTAATTTGCCCACCCTTTCAAGATAAGTCACGATATTTACATATAAGCACCTCAAAGCTTTACATTACTCAACTTCCCTTAAGAATCAAATATAAAACAGCATCTCATTTAATCTAGCATCATCAAAGAATGAGTGATGTATTTGATGTGTGTATTTGCTGTGTAACTCAACCTACAATAAATTTTAGAAATCATTTACTTAAAACATTTTTAATACTAAATAGTATATTTAGTCTATATAAATTTGGATTCCTTTAAAATTCATGTGAACTATCTTTAATAATACCTTTTCTAATTATTCGTCTGAGAATAGTTTCACTTCTCTGAGACATTAAACCACTCTGTTTGTACTTCTTCTTCAGCACATATATACTATCTTATTTCATAATAATTTGTATACAAGTGCCTTCTCCCTTACTATGTTATGGACTTCTGCAGATTGCAGGCAATTGTATCCAGGTATCCCAAAGAAATTAGTAAAATTTATCTTCCACAGAAGTGGAGCTGGATAATGAATTATTGAATAAGTATACCACTTTATGTATAGAACTTGTCTGAGTGACTCAGGGTTATCATTATAGACCAGTGCTCAGAGTATACTTAAATATAAACAATACCCTCCAAGATTATAGTATGGCGTGTGTGATAGCTCACACCTAAAAGCCTAGCCCTCTGGGAGACTGCTGAGGTGGGAGGATCTCTTAAGGTTAGGAGTTCAAGACCAGCTTGGGAAAAAAAAAAAAAAAAGACCCTGTCTCTACCAAAACTAGAAGAATTAGCAGATAGTGGTATGGTGCATGCTTATAGTCCCAGCTACTGGGGAGGCTGAAGCAGGAGGATCACTTGAGCTGAGGAGTTTATTGTTGATGTGAGCTAGGCTATAGCCACAGCACTCTAGCCTGAGTGACACAACAAGACTGTCTTAAAAGAAGAAAAATAAATAAATAAAAGATTATCAAAGTATGGAAAGGCATTTATTCCTACAATAAATGATTCCTACCTGGTCAATTTTAAAGGGTTTTTTGTCAATTATTGATTTCTTTAGGATACTTGTGAAGGATAAGTTACCTTCAAATATGCAGGAAATTAAACTATTACTCTCACTAACATTCCAGAAACCCTGCTTTTCCAGGATCACTCAAAGAAAGGACTAATCTCGTAGCATAAGCATGCTTCATCTTCTAAAATTTTAGGCTAATCTGCACAAGAATGGCTTTCTATCTTAAGTTTGGTTTATTTAAACAACATTTGTTAGAAAAAGAAAGCATAATATGCTGAATTTCTCGCAGCTATGAATATATTACTTATTCACTTAAAACTGGGTCAGCAAAAGCCAGTAAAATTACTGAAAATACTCTAAAATGTCTAACAAGGCAGTGTTTCTTAACTGTCTCCAGAGATAGTTAGCATTACAACCTTGGTTTTAGTTGCTTTCAAATGTTATATCAGTGCAAGGGAAATTCCCTGAAGCATTGTTTGAACATTTAAATTAAAAAGGCTTTGAATTGATTAACCTAAATAATTGTGCCCTGATTTGCCTACTAATCCTCCCCACAATGCATTTACTAATACATTTTCTTAAAACAAAAAAGATGCTTCTCTTCAGAATGAACAATAGAAAATAGACCTTAAAATAAAAAATAGAAGTATCAACATCACAAATAATTTATGAAATGATTTTGAATTATTGCCACAAATTATGGCAGCAATAATAACACTTGTAGAGCCTAAAAAGACAAAGTTTGGTTATGTGGAAGAGTGGGAGGCATGAAGGTACAGGTGCCTGTGGGCCTCTCAAAATCAGAATGAAAATGGGAGAGACAGCATCACAAAAATGGGACCCAGCTGGTTCCCATACCCCTGTTTCCTAGAGATTGAGCAGTTCAGCAGGAAATTTCTGGCCCAACTCATCTTTTTAGAAGGATTTTTCTAAAGAGTAAGTGGAAAAGAAAAGCAAAGTTTGGAACATGACCCACATCATGCACACCTTTCTAATGGCAATGTTTTCTCAATGAAATAGCATCCCAGAAAGCATAAGATAAGGTTTGCTAATAGAAACTATTCTATCGGCTCGGTGCCTGTGGCTGAATGGGCTAAGGCACCAGCCACGTACACCTGAGCTGGTGGGTTCGAATCCAGCCCGGGCCTGCCAAACAACAATGACAGCTGCAATCAAAAAATGGCCGGGCGTTGTGGCGGGTGCCTGTAGTCCCAGCTACTTGGGAGGCAGAGGCAGGAGACTCACTTGAGCCTGGGAATTAGAGGTTGCTGTGAGCTGTGATGCCACAGCACTCTACCCAGGGTGACAGCTTGAGGCTCTGTCTCAAAAAAAAAAAAAAAAGAAAAGAAACTATTCTATCACTATATAATAATAGAATAGAACCGTTATTATAGTCATATAATATATGCATGGGGCTTAAATAATAATCATAAGAATGCATGGAACTTAAAATTGTATTGCATTTTGTTTGTGAAAAGAATAAAGCATAAAAATACTTGAAAAGATAATATAAATGTTAAAAACTCCATAGTCAAAATTTAAAAGCAAGTGATATCTTGGTAATCAAAAGAGAAGGAAGAGGAGCTTGAGCAGAAGAGGAAGAAATAAGAGGAGAAGAAAGAAGAGAGGAAAAAATTTCAAATAAACTAACACAAGAAGCGAATGGGGATACTCTTTTATTCTAAAAGGAGCCATCATCTATTAAGATTATATTTACCCACACTTTCTTATGAAAGATAGATCACAACTATAGCCCAGGATGAAGGAGAGAAATGGAGTGGGCAGGGGGGAGGGGGGAGGTTTGATAGAGGGAGGGTAAATGGTGGGACCACACCTATGGAGCATATTGCAAGGGTACAAGTCAAATCTATCAAGTGTAGAACATAAATGTCTTAACACAATAATCAAGTAAATGAGGTGAAAACTATATTAATTAGTTTGATGTAAGCACTCCAAATTGTATAAAAAACCAACACATTGTACCCCATATATGCAAAAATGTATTCATGATCTATGTGTATATGACTTAATAAAAAGATAAATAAATAAAATTTTTAAAAAGACTAAGCATCTCTACCTGACTAAATTTTCATGCAGTTGCTCTTAATAACAATCATTTATAAGGAATAATATATTAGTTAGAACTTTTGAATACTGAAGTGTATCAACTTCGGAGGACATATTAGAAAAGCTCCTCATCATTTAAAGTTTTAGGAGTGTTTAAAAGAGATTCTACTACCTCATGCTGATTCCCAAAGCCCTGTTATCTGTGAGTTGTGGAATAGGTTGTCTATCTCTTTGATCCTTTCCGAAGGGTGAAGGATTTCTGGTATTAGATGTGATTTACATGCACACTTTTCCAACTTACCTGCTATCTGAAAATTTCAAAAAATATTGGAAAGCAAAGACAAGAAAATTATTTTCCTGGATTTTTCCTAAAGAAGATGTAATATATTATTCCACAAAAAGTCAGAGTTCAGTAAAATGCCATCCTGGGGGAACTGAAAGATTCTGGATTTTATTCAAAAGGAAATGACAAGCCAAATCCTTTGTAACACTTTTTTTTGTAAAAGACCAAATTGTTAATATTTTAGATTTTGAATGCTACATACAACTCTTTGTCCCATATTCATCCTTTTTTTAAAATTATTAGTGGCCATGTAAAACTATAAAAGGCATTCTTAGCTCTTAAGCTGGATTTAGCCATAGTTTGCCAAGCATTGCTCTGTAAGATAAAGTGATAGGAGTTCATTATTTAGTAGTTGTACTTAACCTAGATAACAATGCATACAATTAATGGGATAATTATAAACTAACTATAATATGTTAATGACCTATAATAGTTTAGATCCTTCATAAAAGAATTTCTCATAGTTCACTTTTTAATGTGTATTCATTTTCATTCTATTTTAATTATCAAAATATGCTTAATTAAGTGAAGTAAAATGGTAGCTTCAGATTAAGGCTGTCTTTCTAAAAGTAGTTTTAATTACCAATTTTAAGGTCATGGAGTGTCTGAAAGGTGTGGTCTTTTTTCAGCATTGAAGCTTTTGAATAAGCAAAACTTTCAGTTACATATCAAAACCAACTTACGCTCCTCTCTTCAACCTCCTCCTCCTCTCTTTTTCTCTTGCCTTTCTTGTTTCCTCATCTTCTGGTTCAGGTTCTGGGTCATCCTCATTGATAACATCTCTGGTCCGTTTCCTTTTTGGTCTCAAGCTCTCCCTTCGAGGTAGTTTATCTTCCTCCTCCTCTTCCTCTTCACCTAAACTCAGCAGTTGAAGATTCAGTGATAGGTATTAGAAAGTGCTCTCTTTTACTAGAATAAAACTAGTAAATGTTTTTTATTAAAACATTTTATTTTCTTTATTTGAGCATTCTGACAAATATGCAGAATAGTGTAAATATTCATAAATATTTATATAATGAAATCCATCCAAGTACTACCACTCAAGATGCTTCCAAAATTTGTATTATCTTGCCTTTACTTGAAAAAACCAACTTTAGTCACCCTAGTCACATTATAGTTTTATTCTTACTTGTTCATAACTGGTATCATATATCTGACACCACAATCTAACTAATAATTCTCCAAATCACAATAATATGCCTTCTATTTAAATAATGTATCTATATGTTCATTCCCTTTATGTTTCATCTACTCAAATATGTGTGTATGGATCCCCAAATATTAATATCCCTATGGTTACAGTCTTCATTTACTTGAGTAATTGGCTTGGAGTTTAACATCATACCATGAACTTAAGAGCATTCAAGTCAAGTCTGAGTTTAGAGGTTACCATTTCAAGATATAATTGTTGAGTGGTTAACCACTATGCTTGTACTACTACTTATACTATTTTAGGACAAAGGACAGGAATGACAAAAAAATACTACAAACTAGAATAATTTTGGAGAAATCATTCAGCCCTTGAGATTTCTCTCAATTCAAATTTTCTTTATTCTTGATTCCAAATACTTATTTCCTGATTATTCTTGTTGTTTTCTTTAAGGGCTAGGTGTGGTGGTTCATGCCTATAATTCTAGCACCTTGAGAAGCTAAGGTAGGAGGATCACTTGAGCCCAGGAGTTAGAGACCAACCTGAGAGCAACACAGCAAGACACTGACTCTACAAAAAATAGAAAAATCAGCCAGACATAGTGATGTGCACCTGTAGTCTCAGCTGCTACGGAAGCAGAGAGAAGATTGCTTCAGCTCAGAAGTTTGAAATTGCAGTAAGCTACCATGATGCCACTACACTTTAGCCTTGGCAACAGAATGAGACTTTGTCTAAAACAAGGAAACTACATATTTTCTTGGTCATTCTGTCATTATGAATAGAAATAGATAACTTGTAAATATAAATTAATGTAAAATTGAGGCCAATGGCAGCATTATTTTGCTTTATTCACCAAATTAATAATTAATGCCTCCTATGTCCATAATTTCCTAGGAAAGTCTATGTAAAGTGTAGAGAATCAATTCAGTTCCTTCCTTCACAAGGTCTACTTTTATTTCTCTTTCTTCTTAATGTACTCTGCCATTTAGAATAAACTGTTATAAAAATCAAATATTTCTTACAGATATAACTATCCTCTTAGATAGAAGCTACTGTAGATTAAAAAAAAATGTGCTTCAATGGAAAGCTATGAATTATCTGTAGCATACCTTTCTGTGAGTGATGGAAGCCTTTTATAACTCTGAAAATCATAGATAACTTGATAGCAATGCAAAATACTCCTTACCTGTAGACATTGAACTCTATTCAATGGAGAGAAAAGCCCCCTTTCAAAGTCTCATCATAATCTCTCACCCTGACAGCACCATATAATTAAAAGGAAACTGTCAGCTCCCAGGTTTCCCCTGGGAAGGGAAGGAAAGAACTGGAGACTAAAAAATAAAAGAATTTGTACCATAAAATTTGGATTCAGTCAAAAGGCTGCACTTTTAGAAAAACTGCAAAAATTAGAAAATATTTTGAGAGAAATGAAAGTGAATATACAACATACTAAAACTTATGTGATGAACAAAGCAGTGCCAAAGGGTAAAATTTGTAGTGATAGGCTCGGCGCCTGTGGCTCAATGGGCTAAGGCGCCAGCCACGTACACCTGAGCTGGCGGGTTCAAATCCAGTCCAGGCCTGCCAAACAACAATGATGGCTGCAACCAAAAAAATAAATAAATAAAAATGGCCGGGCGTTGTGTCGGGCGCCTGTAGTCTCAGCTACTTGGGAGGCGGAGGCAGGAGACTCGCTTGAGCCCAGGAATTGGAGGTTGCTGTGAGCTGTGATGCCACAGCACTCTATCCAGGGTGACAGCTTGAGACTCTGTCTCAAAAAAAAAAAAAAATTGTAGTGATAAACACCTATATTATAGAAGAAGAAAATATCACGTAAATGGCCTAGCTTACAACTCAAGAAACCGGAAAAAGAAGAACAAAATAAGCCCAAAGTTAGCAGAAGGGAAATAACAACAATTAGGTAGGGCAGAAATAAATGAAATAAAAACTAGAAACACAATAAGAAAATTAATAAAACTAAGAGTCAATTTTCTGAACATTGACAAAATAGACAAAACTTTAGCTAGACTAAGAAAAAAGAAAATGCAAATAAATAAAATCAGGAATGAAAGAGAAGACATAACAACAGTTGTCACAGAAATAAAGAGTTCATATGAGACTACTATGAACAATTAACAACAAATTGTAGAACCTGGAAGAAATGGATAAATTTCTAAAAACATATAATTTACCAAGAATGATTCATGAAAAACCAAAAATCTAAATAAACCTATAACTAATAAGAAGATTAAATCAGCAATCAAAATTCTCCCAATAAGAAATGTCCAGGAACCGATGGCATTCCTAGTGAATTCTACCAAACATTTAAGGAAGAATTACTACCAGTCTTTCTCAAACTCTTCAATAAAACTGAAAATGAAGTAACCCTCCCAAACTCATTAAATGAGGCCAGCATTCCTCTGTTACCAAAATCAGACAAAGACATTACAAAAAAAAGAAAACTACTAGCCAATATTCCTACTGAACCCCAGATGCAAAATTTCTCAAAAAATACTAGCAAACCAAATTCAACACGTTAAAAGGATCATAGTGACCATAGTGATGGCAGTGAGCATGACCAAGTGAGATTTATATCTAAGATGCAAGGGTGATTCAACATTAAAAAATTAAATAATATGATATACCATATTTACAGAACCAAGGATAAAGATAACATGATCATCTCAACGGGTACAGAAATACCATTTGACAAATCTGAACATCCTTTCATATAAAAACTTTCAAAAAACTAGAAATAGAGGGAAATTATCTCAACATAATAAAACCATATTTTAGTGAAAAACCATGTTTTGGCTCGGCGCCTGTGGCTCAACAGGCTAAGGCGCCAGCCACGTACACCTGAGCTGGCGGGTTCGAATCCAGCCTGGGCCCGCCAAACAACAATGATGGCTACAACCAAAAAATGGCCGGGTGTTGTGGCAAGCGCCTGTAGTCCCAGCTACTTGGGAGGCAGAGGCAGGAGATTCACTTGAGCCCAGGAATTGGAGGTTGCTGTGAGCTGTGATGCCATGGCACTCTATCCAGAGTGACAGCTTGAGGCTCTGTCTCAAAAAAAAAAAAAAAAAAAACATGTTTTAGTGAAAAACTAAAAAGTTTCTCCCTAACATC
>CAUYRH010108682.1:0-14249 GCA_963574655.1 Perodicticus potto
AGCGACTTCAGGGACTGACCTCCACATTTTCAATGTCAATAGAAAATGGGTTATAGAAAAGCTGCATGTCCTGTTCATGGAGATGAAGCTCTTTAAATCTAAATTGGAACTCCTTTTGCAACTTTTCCAGTGAATCCACACTTTTTGTTTGGGAATGCAACCAGTGGTTTTTCCGCTAACAGATTTTGTGACCCGGGATGAGTCTGCAGCTAAACAGGACAGGCAGCGGAGGCAAAAACACCTGGCGGGCAGGATAAACGTCCTCGGCGGGCCGCATGTGGCCCACGGGTCGTAGTTTGAGGACACCTGCTTTAGAGTCTATGGATTCACTGAGGTTCTCAAATGATTTATTTTTGTCTAATCTTTCCAGAATCACATTTCTCTACTCCTCCATGTGAAACTTTTACCAATAACGCAGCGCATATCGCTATTTCACATTTCTATCCCTTTTTTTTTCTGTCTTGATTTGGGGCTAGCTCGCCTACTTCTGTAATATGAACTCTGATTTGAGAAAGCCTTTTCCTGTTCTCTTGCCTGAGTTAGCTAAATTTCTCTCTGCTTTCGTAAGCACATTGTTACTCTTGCAAACACCTCTGACATACACTGTTAAAGCGTTGGCTTACCTGCTTCTCTTGTTCAGCATGTCAGCCTCTTTGCAGGTAGAGAATACATCTGCTACATCTGTGTCATCTTGAGTTGTATCCAATGTCTGTAACATAGTAGATGTATAACAAATGTAAATGAAGTGAGTAAGAGCTGAGCAAAAGCTCAGTTCTTAGTCCAGATTTCTAATTTTAACCTTGAAAGTGGCCTTCAAGATTATGTTCAGATTTTGAATTATATGCAGTTCACATGAGGCTAGGACTCAAGTGACAGACCAACACCAACTTTCTAAGTGAGGCTGAAACTCTAAGAGTGCAGTTTTGTCCTTGAGGCAACTTGATAGGGAGCTTAATTTCTAACTGGGAACTTCATTTCTAACTGGAGAGCATCAATGTCTCATGGAGTTGGAGAGCAGAATGAATGCCCTGGGAAAAGAATATACACTCTGGCCTTTTCTCCCTACCCTCCTCACTGTGCTGGCCCCAAATCTGGTAATGGAAGATCCCTGCTACATTCTACTCTAGATACAGACCACCAGTGGATTTCACAGAATTCCAACAGAAATGGAAGAAAAAAGTCTGTGAACAGCCTTAGTTAGACCTTTTCCAGCTTGCAAATTCCTTACTTATTTTTATTATGATGAGTGTTGTAATAGAATGTTTTCTTTTTTAAATGGGTTCTTAAGGCAATCCTAAATTTGAAATCAGAGATCTTCAATTCTAAATCATTAAACTCTAAAATATCTTTTTTAATTTTTTAATTTTTTGCAGTTTTTGGCTGGGGCCAGGTTTGAATCCACCACTTCCGGTATATGGGACTGGCGCCCTACTCCTTTGAGCCACAGGCACCGCCCATAAAATCTAAAATCTCTTATTTTTTGTTGACGATTCTTTTTTATGATGCAATCTTTTCTTTCAGAGTATTTACAGTGTCAATAGGCGACAATACTCTGAGACAAAAAGGAGAATGATCAAGTGCTGATGAAGCATTGCTACATGTGAAATTGACAGAGGAAAAAGTCACGTGCTCAGAATATTTAGGGAGGATTTTGGTACAAAGTAGTAATTTGAATTAGGCTAAAGACATACCTAGTTTTATTTGGATTCATTGAGTTAAAAATTGCAAAGCGAAAGACCTAACAATATATTAAGGATAATTACTACCTAGGATGCAGGCAGCCTATAAATTTATATGCTCTATAGAATTTTAAATAATTTCCATGGCTTATTCAAGAAAGGCATCCCCAAATCATAAATATCAGTATTTTTGGAATTTTATATTTCTCCCCATAAACAGATATCTTAATTGCACATAGATTATATGAATAATTCACAGCCTCCTATATTTAGGTTCACTCTTTCAAATAGTGCAGAATAATTTCAAGCAAGGAAACAAACACAATACCCCAAATATGATCATCTGTATCTATCTGCAACTAATGTAATACTGCAACTCTAGAGAGAAAATTTTACATAACATGTTATTCCCACTTCACTAAGTACTTTCTTAGGTTTAACTTTGTGAAAATTTTACCTACCTAAAGAAGTTGGAAGACACAAAATTACAAAGAAATCAGACTTCATAAATTGGTGCAGACAATTGCTTTTCTTTTTAAAGTGTCTCTCTGTATTTACCACTTACAATCCAAAGTTCTTTTTGGGAAAAATTTAGCCAATCCAGAACTTATTTTAGAATTAACTTTATTTTAAAAATAACTTAATGTTGTATATTATTATCAATATTATTGCTGTCATCACTGAATGTTAACATTTGTTTTAGAACAGCTCAGAGAGTCATATAGACATTATAGGCTTAGACTAAATACTCAAAGAAATTGCAGTAGCCCTTTATGAGGATAGAATGTCATATCTCAACAGATGAGTAACCCATGTAGAATTATGAAGCTAGGTAATGAGCTCTACAATTATGAATTCTGTTTGCTGCAATTTAGATCACACTTGGATTTGTTTTCTTGACATAAATAGACTTTTTGTTTTTTTAGTAACAAGTGATGCATTTCTAGGCTTTTGAACGGGTACCATTTTGCCAAATTCAGTGGAACTATCTTCGAGAGAGATTGTAAATTTCATAATAGTCTGTAAATTCTATTTATTTGGCAATTTTGACAGATTTGTGTCTTAAAATCATGTCAGATCAAAGCCATTTCATGATCTCTAGTTCAAAAACCTTTGCTGAAAAAGCTTTAAATGTCTGATTCAAAGTGTCAAGAGAAAGAAAATTGCAAGTCAAGGTCGTCATTCCCGGGCAACTCAGCAAATTCTGTGGAAATTTCTGAGATCTATAAAACAGTTCCTGAAACACCGATCCTAAATGACTTTATATATACAGGACTTACTTGATTTTTCTATTATTTTTTCTTTTAAATATTCTCACATTCAATATCACTGGATTTCCCAAATGTTATGTATTTTTTTTTATTAAGTCAAATACACATACATCATGAATACATTCACGCATATGTGGGGTACAATGTGCTGATTTTGTTTTATACAATCTGATGTGGTTAGATCAAACCAATCAACAGAGCTTTCACCTCATTTACTTAATTATTTTACCAAAACATCTATGTTCTACATTTGACAGATTTGACTTGTACCCTTGTCATATTCTCCATAGGTGTGGTCCTGCCTTTGATCCGTGAGTGGATTAATAAATTGTGGTATATGTATACCATGGAATACTATGCAGCCTTAAAGAAAGATGAAGCCTTTATGTTTATATGGAGGGATCTCTAAAACATATTCTCCTGAGTAAAAGGTCTCAAGAATGGAGGAAAAAGTATCCAATGTACTCAGTACTTCAATGTTATGTATTTTAAGACTTCAGTTACGCAGAGAGAGTCAGGATTAGTAGAACATGTTTAAATGACTGGACTCCCTGCAGGGTCTCAGACATATTTCTGAAGTACCCTTTTTCTTGTTGTTAGGAAAAGAAATTCTTTTCCTTTCACCATTTCTTTTCATTTCCTTAAATATCGGTTTGAATCAGCTATGTTGTCATTACTTACCAGTGATTAGCATCTTTTAAAATCTTCTTAATTGAATCAAATTAGACACTACATTTGTCTCACCTCTGTGCTCCTACTGTCAAGGTCAAGGTCAGTTTAATCCCCCTTGATTAAATTATTAGTAGCAGCTATGAACTGTGACAGTGTTGGCAACACAGGAAGCATCAGGAAGACCAGGAGGGCTCTATGTAAATTCACAACTAGCTCCATCAAACATGTATTAATTCTATACCAGCAAAGTTATTGATACGTACACAGAAATGACTCTATACTGAAGAACACTTGTTTGAGCTCTCATCCCAAGAGATTTATATAAAAAACTCTCTGTGCCTGGCATTTTATTAGCTAACTTTCACTTCCATGGAGAATTAACTGTTCTTCATCGTGATGGCCCAAAGAAACTACAGCATTCTGAAGTACCTACTGACTCATGAAAGATTTTTTGGGTGGCATTCCAAAAGGTAGGAAGCACAATACATACTCCTCCCTGCAATTTTTTAAAAAAGTATATGCATGCATAGGATACATGGTCTAATTCTCAAGAAGGATAAGCTCTATACTTAATCCTTAGATTACACACAAGGTGTTGCATTTCTTTCTGAATTGTTCAAATAAAAAAAAGTGAAAAAAGCGTCGAATATTTTTAAGATACCCAGTTATTCACAAATTTGGTATATAGAAGAAGGAGAGATGAAACAAAATATTTATTAAGTACTTCTTCGATATATATGCAGGGCTATGATGTAGATTATTTTTTAATTGCTACCAAGGCATCTTTTATGTGAGGAGAGACTCTGGCCTTATGTAATGCCTTTTACATATGTCAGGTCATTTTGAGGATCAAACAGTAACTATATAAAGAGTTCCATTATCTCTCTGCTTAAAGTGGGACACAAATAGCCTTACCTAAATTGCCTAGAGTTACACAAATAGAAAACGGTGAAGATGTGATGTGACCTCACTTCTGTACAATTTACTTTCTACTATAACAAGACAATATCAGTAAGGCAGGAAAACCTTGAGAAAGATGGAAATAAAGAACTGAGTGAAAAATAAAAGATTTAGTGGGAAAAATATGTCTGTCCCTAAGAAACGGGCAATTAATTCTAAAGCAAATATTTCTAAAATATATTTTGTGTGTGTGCATGAATATGTGCTACTTTAGTATATAAGTCTAAAGAATAGTTTTCAAAATATTTGTACTCTTTATTCATTTCTCACAAATACTATTTCAATAAAGCTTTACATTTATAATTTTTAAACTAAAAAGGCAAATATACCTTGTGAAGGGTGAATATAAGCTAAATATAAATTCATTCACACATTTATATATTATTATATTATAGTACTGGTATTTGAGAGTAGGTATAGGATTTTTAAAGTTCTATTTATGAGGGCGGTGCCTGTGGCTCAAAGGAGTGGGGCGCCAGCCCCATATGCCGGAGGTGGTGGGTTCGAACCCAGCCCTGCCCAAAAACCACACAAAAAAATTCTATTTATGAGTATCTCACCTTGACTATTGGACTGAAATAGCAGTGCAGCTGATAGACTGTAGGAAGTTTTCATCTCAATGTGCTGTATTTAATTCTTCAAAAATTTGCCTTTGAAAAATTATACTATTATGCATAGAGTTAAAAAAGTGAGTATGTTGTACCTCGGATACATCATAAAGAGTATTTCTTATACCAGTCAACACAAAACTAGGTAGAAGAACATCTTATTTATCAATATTCTCTTAAGTGTGTCTTCTTAAGTTAGCTTACATGGACCAATAATAATAAATATAATAATAATTGACAGAATGTTTCTATGCAGAAGTAAAGGATCCAAAGAGAAAAACCTCCCACTTCTCATGACATTTGCTGCAGAGGAGTCAATTAAATCCTCTTATTCATTTATTTAATTTTTTTGTATGCCGATGGGCTACTGAAGTTGAGCTTACAGTCTCACAACTTACATTCAGAGACCCACATTCACCTCCCTGCATCTCCTTAGAATAAGAAAGCTGCAGTGTAGCTGAGGCAGGGAGGAAATATTAACTTCTGGTTAACTGGAAACTTCATTTACCCATGAAATTTGCATTAGATCTTCAAGAAGCTTCTACCTGGAGATTGATGTGAAGAAAGACAGACTTTCACTTTTCTGACACATGCGATAAGGGCTTTTTCTCCTTCCTTTTAAGTGTTTGATAATAAAAAATGGCTAATTGAGCCCAAATGTGCTTAGATAGGGAGAAAATGAAATAAGATCTCGGTAAACCGCTAACATTTGTTCCATGGAAATCATTCTGGCACAGCCATATTGCGCAGTGAATCTTACCCCATTGGAATCATTCATTGGAAACAGCATGCGAAGCCTGAGATGAAAATTGTTTTGGTTTTAAAATTATATAAAATTAAAACTGTACTTTAGTCTTTTGACTTCAATGATTCTTTAATGTTAATTATCTTTAAGTTATTTTCACAGATGTCTGCTTCTTATTTTTATTTTCAAGCCCTTCCTTTCCACTGACTTCTTTCCTCTGCCTATCAACGTACTCAAAACACTGTACCTTGTGTGGAAGGAAGAGCAAAACCCAGAGAAAGACACACGGACCTTCTTCAATTGCCCCTTCCCTTCGGGTGTTTGCCCTGAGTGTCCCCTTCGTGTTATGAGTTTTGCGAACGAGGGTTAGCTCTTCTTTCCTTTGCAGTTTGATTGTGGACTCAACACCCTCCTGAGGGGATTTCCATCTGCTAATGATTCTTCCCATTTTCCAAGTCCAAACACCCAAGTACTGTTTGGCACTCCCTGATTCTGGGAACTGTCATCCTCACATCTCTTTGGTCATTTGATTTTTCAATGCAAATACAATCTTTCTGTCAGTGGGCAATTCTCACAGGAGTGAGGCACACTTCATTTGTCTGTGTACCCTCTCCATTAGTCATTTCCATCTTCCACTTTCAACAAATTATTAATCTCATTAAATAATTCTCTATGCAGTGTAGCCACACGTTGTGTCTGCTTTCACCTCAGAAATATCTCTTAACCAACTTCCCCTCTCTGTTCTGACAGCTCCTGCCGCAGCTTTAACTCTTACCTGTATCTTATCTTCTCTCGTTCGTTGACTGGGATGTACTCTTAGACTTTGTATTATATTTATGTCATATATTATGGCACTGTTTTATATGTTAAAGCAGCCCTTAGATATCTGTGGTGACCAGAACTCTGTGCACACAGGCATTATACGGAATCTATGCCTTCCATCACTGACCCCACAAGCTCCCCGCTGCCTCCGTCCCTCCAGGTGTGCATGCTGCCCCAACTCTCCCCCACACTCGTTAGAGTTTTTTGTGACTCTACACTTTTTATAAATCCTTCCTTCCCTCAAAAGTCATTTTCCCAGAGCTGGCCAACCTGTGGCGTGCAGGACACTTGCTAATTTTGTGAGGACATTTTTTGGTTATCTGTGGTGTCAGATATCACAGAAAGTATGCATGCAACTTTTTTTTTTTTCTTTTTTGCTAATCAGGTTTCCTTAGTGTTTGAGTTTTTGTGAATTTAATGTGTGGCCCAAGGCAACTCTTATTCTTTTGATGTGCAGCAAAGAAAAAAAGGTGCCCATCCCTAATTTAATCAAGCCAAAGTTTTACAGTGGAGTTTTAAGATCCATAAGACTGAGAACATAAAGACTATTGATTTTCTCTGCCCCAAAGGGTCACAATTTGTGGGGGGTGGGGCAAAGAATCTAAGAGACATTGCCAAGTTCACAGGATATAACAGAAGCCACTGACATGATGGGGGCTGCAGAGATAGTAGCTGTTGCTCTTGAATGTATTCTCCCTACTGATGCCTTTTCAGGTTTACTTACACTTACAGCAGATAGTTAAAGAGTAAAACCTATTTTTGGTGCTGCCATAGGAAATTTCAGATATGATTCTTCTTTGAACACAACTGGCCATGCAGAAGGCAGTCAGGGAAGGCTTTTTAAAGAGACATGCATTGTCCAGTATCTCCTCTACAATGATGCCTTTCATATTCCCCTAGACAGAACTTATATTTTTGTCTCTCCATTCTCAAAGGACTCTATTTTTATTTATATTATAAATATAAAAAATATACTTAATATATATTCATTGGTCTATCATGGTTCTTATGTATCAGGTGTTCAATAACATTAGTTGAATATATTGAGTATACTAAATTTCTCAAATGGGAGTTAATGTACTATGAGGGGCTGTAATCCATCTGTTTACGTGTTTGCAAAATTTCCGGGAGGACTGCAAGTAAATACCACAGCAGGTTGGAGAGTTTGCCACAAACTATCTAGGCTTTTCCAAATGTGATCTAACTTCTCAGTTTTTTCTCGTCATTCTACAATGGCAGGGATTAGTTTTTTAACAGTCTAAAATGTCCTTTTTACTAATTTGTCATAAGTTAAACTCGATAAGAATACATTTATTTGGTATATTTTAAGTAAACATTATCACTTTTGAACCACATCTTGTTAAATGTTGAAATTCTTTATTAGCAAATAACTAGTACGAATAAGAATTCATAGATCAACTTCATGTCCCAAATATATTGACAGTACTGAAATTAAAATTGCTTGGTTTTATTTATGAAATGATGAATAGCTGATCAAGGAGAAAGACCCTCTGGCTTAAGGTTAAGCCATATAAAATAACTACTAATAGAGCTTCAGGTAATTTTACTGAGATGAATAATAAAATTCTATTCATCTCAGTAAAATTAGCTGACTCTATATTAGTTATTTGATTTGATTATTATCAAAATCTTTTATTTTTATAAGCAAATAAATTATTTATTTATTTATGTATTTTATTTTATTTTTTTTGAGACAGAGCCTCAAGCTGTCACCCTGGATAGAGTGCCGTGGCATCACAGCTCACAGCAACCTCCAATTCCTGGGCTCAAGCAAGTCTCTTGCCTCCACCTCCCAAGTAGCTGGGACTACAGGCACTTGCCACAATGCCTGGCCATTTTTTGGTTGCAGCTGTCACTGTTGTTTGGCAGGCCCGGGCTGGATTCGAACCCGCCAGCTCAGGTGTGTATGGCTGGCACCTTAGCCTGTTGAGCCACAGGCACCGAGCCGCAAATAAATTATTTAAACTGAGCAATAGTTACAGACAAATTAGTTACATTATCTAAAAAATGTAATTTAGTCATAGGTTGTGACATTCAAATAACACAAATATGTGATCTACTCTATTGAAAAAACTTAGTAACATTTCCAATGTTATAAGCAGCACATTTATATTTCAAGATTTAAGTCTTTTCATTTAGTGATTAAGAAAATACCATGAAGGCAAAGTTAAACAGTTCGATGAAATATTTCAGATTGTATATGAAGTCAGCACATTGTGCCCCATGATTGCACTAATGTACACAATTGTGATTTAATAAAAATTAAAAAGAAATATATACAAATCTTGAATATATTAGAAATGATATAGTGACAAAATTTGTAGCAGATCTTAAAGCAAAGAAGAAATTTTATTGTGACACTATAAACATTGGCTAAAAATAGTGCTGTGTAAGTGAAGTAATCAGAAAATAATAAATAAGATTGTAAAACATGTTACCATTGTAAGTTTAGGTGTTCTTAAATTATTCTATATCCATAAAAGAACATTAATGTCTTTTAACAGATATATATTTGATAGCATCTCTCGGGATAAGGTTTTGATAGCATAGTTCACATTTTTACTGCCACAAATCTGAAGTGTAGCAAATTCAAAACATAAATGTCATGAAATCAAGGAAGCCTGATCATGTTGAATGCTGCTTTTGAGTTTTTTTTTTTTTTTTTTTTTTGAGACAGAGCCTCAAGCTGTCCCCCTGGGTAGAGTGCTGTGGCATCATAGCTCACAGCAACCTCCTACTCCTGGGCTCAAGCGAGTCTCCTGCCTCAGCCTCCCAAGTAGCTGGGACTACAGGTGCCCACCACAATGCCCGGCCATTTTTTTTGGTTGCAGCTGTCATTGTTGTTTGGCGGGCCCGGGCTGGATTCTAACCCACCAGCTCAGGTGTATGTGGCTGGTGCCGTAGCCTGCTGAGCCACAGGCGCCAAAGCCTTTTGAGTTTTTAAAATATTAAGATTTTAGAGAAAGATAATAACAACTGCAATAAATTTTATAAATATCTGTAATACAAATATTCTTACTCAAAAACAGGGATATGTTCTGAGAAATGTGTCATTAGGTTATGTCATCATTTTGTAAACACCGTACAGTGTGCTCACACAAACCTCGATGACATTATCCACTTACTACATATATATGTAGGCTATTCACCTGTACTGAGCACCGTAGGCAATTATAACACAACAGTAGGTACTTATGCATCTATGTATATCTAAACATAAAAAGGTTACAGTCAAAATACAGTATTATAATCTTATGGGGCTACCAAGGTATACATGGTTTTTCATTGGCTGAAGTATTAGTTTTTACATGACCATATTATAATCATAATGTTTATAAAAATTGTAAATATTTAACTCCAAGTAAAAATCACGTATTTATTAATTTCAAAAGTGATGGTAAAATTAAAGCTGAGATTTCACCTGAGGCACAGTAATACACCGAATATTTATATACTCCCTGCTGTTAGGGATCTTTGGAAGAAAGTGAGCCAATAATTGTTCAAATCCCCCATGAGAAGTTCATTGAATCCAGTGGTTCAGTCTTTTATTATCATTGCAATCCATATATATATATACAATTTTTTTTTTGCAGTTTTTGGCCAGGGCTGGGGCCGGGGCTGAACCCACCACCTCTGGTATATGAGGCTGGTGCCCTACTCCTTTGAGCCACAGGCGCCTCCCTGAAATCCATTTTTCAAAGACTAATAGTCACATGTAATTTTTTATTTCTGTTTTTGTAATGTTAATGTTGGTTTATAGGAAAATCAAATTATTTCTAAAGATTAGCAGATGCTTAAATAATAAAAAAATTCATGAATATTTGTTTCTCTTTCCATCTTTTTACCTATGTTAATTTGGGGAATAGAGTTGTAGTTTCATAAGTTTTAGAAAAGTTTTTTATAAACATTATAGAATATTTATTGGCGCTGTGCTGCGCTCATATGCATAATGGACTGTACACGTAAATAATCTAAAGAGTCAAGTACACACACATCCATATGAAGGGGGATGTATACAGTAACAATCTAAAATTTCAAGTAGGGGTGGCGCTTGTGGCTCAGTGAGTAGGGCGCCAGCCCCACATACAGAGGATGGTGAACCTGGTTTCTGGCCATATTGCAACAAAAAAAATAGCTGGATGTTGTGGCGGGTGCTTGTAGTCCCAGCTACTCCAGAGGCTGAGGCAAGAGAATCGCCTTAAGCCCAAGAGCTGAAGGTTGCTGTGAGCTGTGATGCTATAGCACTCTACTGAGGGCAACAAAGTGAGACTCTGTCTTTAAAATTTCAAGTATACACACATTCATATGTAGTGGAGTGTGTATAGTAACAATCTAAAGTTTCAATAAATACATACTTAAAAAAATTACCTGGAGAAATAGCTGTAAAGTATACTTTAATGGAATTAAATTCAAAAAATTCAAGTATTAAACTTACAAATAAAAAAGGAAAATATTTTCTAATCAAATTTAAAGGTAAAAGGCATCATACTCTGTCACAACAAATAAACTTGGAAATGACATTTTTTGAGCATAACTTCTACTGTCATTTCAAAGTTCACCTTTGAAGGTATCCATTCTTGTTAAAAAACAGCTGGTATTGCTGACAATATCAGGACAAAAATTTGAAGGAAAGAAACTTAAATACGTCTTCAAATAACAACACAGAATCAGGATTGCCATTTCTGTTCCCACTCTCTAATCCATATGATTTAGAGAAACATTTATTCAGTCTTTTTACCACAATTATTGCAATTCTTATACTTCCTAATCAACAGAAGTCAAAGTACTTAAAGCTTCTTTTTTTAACCACAGGAAGTGGAAAGTTATACTTCTGTCCTGCCAAATTGAGACAACTAATCAAAACAGTCACATTAAAATAAGGAAACAGGATGGCTGACTAGAGGCAGCTTTCACTAGAGGGTCTATCCAGAGGGAGAGATATGGAACAGATGTGGACTCAGAGAAGGCAAATGTGGGGAGCTGAGCTGAGAAAGAAGATAGACAAGTGCATGTCATCTTTGCTGAGGCAAGCTGTGTCTCCAAGAAAGAGGACCCAAGAAAACAAATTCTAGGTACAAAGCCCATTGCCAAATGGGAGGTACAATGTGGGCTCTCTTCAAGTGAGCAGGGAACAAAAGATCTTCCACTTTGCCCCACAGGAGAGAGCCACTAAATATGGGGCCTCCTTCTCCACTTGTGAGCCTAGGCATCATCCTGCCTGGCATAAAGTTGAACAAATACTTTCTCCGCAATTCTGAACTCCCAGTCCACCCGTCGTCCCTCACCGAGTGGTCTGAAGGTTTGCCCCCCACAGAGCTCAGAGTGTTTGGCAATTCTCTGAAAGTCCTGGGCATTGTGTGGGCTGCTGGGCAGCAGTGTGTAAACAGTGACTCAAGTAGAAACAAGGGAGAAAGGGACACACAGGAAAGAGAGAATGTGATTGTGCCTAGCAAGCAGAGGTGCTATTGCCCCTGTTCTGACTGTTGAACTTTTCTGATTTGGTTGCTCACCATAATGGGGGGGACAAGTCTCCATTGCTTTGGGTTTGCAGGAAGGAACTACCTGTGGATTTCTACTGTTGGGTTGCTGGAGAGTCTTTGAACTCTTCCTGTTGATAAGTTATTGTATTGCCTGGGACAATCTGATTAGAACTCTCCATGTGGGTTGTCCACCTGGAGACCCTCAGAGGTTGAGTGGCAGATGTTTTATAGCAGGGAAGGACTGATTCTCCTCCTTCAGCTGTCACTGTTCAGGGGCGGGGTGCCACAGTTGATTGTACCTCTCCCTAGCTGAGATTCCAGTCTAATACCACAACTCATTAGGAATGAGTAGAGGCTGGCTGACTTCAAGACAGAGCAAGCTTGTGTCATCTCACCAAGCAGGTCCTCAGAGTCTCTGGCTGCAGGTCTGAAAGGGACCTTTGTAAGGCTGTAGGAGACAAGCCACCATCACAAACCCCACTCATTGATAAAGGACTGGTTAATACCACCTCCTGGGGCCCCCAAATCAATATTACCCTAACACTTTTAATTGCCAGATTGCAGATAATACTCATGGAATGGAACCAGTGGAAGAACTCTTGCAATATGAATAATCAGAATAGATCAAATTCTGTAAGAAATGACAAAGGAGATACAATAGAAGATGTCATTCATAGACAAATGGCTGAGTTGTCAGAAATAGAATTCAGAATACAGATGGCGAATGAGATGAATAGAATGGAGGAAAGATGGAAATAGAAATCCAAAGGGTACTTTAAAAGTTGTCTTAAGAAGTTAATGAATTCAAAGACAAAGTCACCAAGGATATGGACATAATGAGAAAAGAAATAGCAGAGCTCAAAGAAGTGAAAAGGTTATTTGAGGCACTTCAAAATATAGTCGAATCCCTCAGTAACAGAGTTGAGCAGGCAGAAGAAAGGATCTTGGAAATTGAAGATAAAGTTTTTGAACAATTCCAAGCATTAAAAGAAGCAGAAAAATGGAAAACAAGAACAGAACATTTCCTGAAGGTCATTCTAAAAGATCAAACATCTGACTTATGGGGATTCCTGAAGGAGAACAGGATGGTCCTAAAGGCATGGTGACCTTTGAAAAACATGACAGTCAAAACAGTACCATGCCTATCAATTCTCTCAATTAATGTGAATTGCTTGAATTGTTCTCTAAAGAGGCACAGGTTGGCTAACTGGATACAACATCTCAGGCCAGGTATCTGTTGCCTACAAAAGACTTAGGGTGAAGGGATGGATATTTATAATATAGGCAAATGGAAACCAGAAAAAAACAGGGGTGCAATTTTATTTACAGATACAATAGGATTTAAACCAACAAAAGAAAGACAAGGATGGACACTACATATTTGTCAAGGGAAACACTCAACATGAAGAGATTTCAATAATTAATATTTATGCACCCTACCTAAATGCTCCTTAATTTATAAAGCAAACCTAATAGATATGAACAATTTGATATCTTCCTGCACTATAATAGTTGGAGATTTTAATACTCCTTTGTCAATTCTACATAGATCTTCCAAGAAGAAACTAAACAAAGAAATAATATATATAAACTTGACCTTAGAACAGATGGACTTAACAGACATCTACAGAACATTTTTCCTAATAAAACTAAATACACATTCTTCTCATCAGCCCACAGATCATCTTCCAAAATTAATCATATCTTAGGACACTAGTCTGACTTCAAAAAAACTTAAAGAAATATAAATTATTCTTTGTATCTTCTTGGACCATCACAGAATAAAATTTGAACTTAACAGCAACAGAAATCTTCATACTCAAACAAAGTCATGGACATTAAATAACCTTAGGCTGGATGATAGCTGGGTCCAAAACAAAATTAAGAAGGAAATCATCAAATTTTTGGAACAAAATCATAATGAAGACACAAATTATCAAAACCTGTGGGATACTGTAAAGGTAGTCTTAAGAGGGAAATTGATAGCATTA
>CAUYRH010108686.1:0-30354 GCA_963574655.1 Perodicticus potto
TACTTGAAATCTCTCCCTCTACCAGGCGCTTTGGTGTTTTCTGTATTCTTTTCTGTAAATCAATTCTGCCTTATCACGGACGGGTGGGAGGGGGGAAATAATGTAATGAAGAATAATAAAATACATGTATTTAAAAAAAAATAAATAAAATAAAATAAAATTCTAATATCATATTTAATTTAAATTTTATCCCCCTCCCCCATAGCTTTACCTATTTTCCTCAGCTGGCCAAAATTGTATCTCCCGGACTCACTGTGAGGGTGAGAATATGGAGTGTGCTTTGCTTACAATTCCACTTACTTTCCAGCACTATGGGATGAGGGAATTGATATATTTCTGAGATTACTCCTCCCTTGCTCTATTCAATATCTAACTTCTCTAATTTTGAAAGACTAGGAGGAAAATAATAAAGGAAGAACAAACATCTTTTCCTAACTGCCCATAGTTGTAATCCCCTCTTTTTTGGTTGTCACTGTTTTTCTGGCTAAGGCTGGTTAGCTAACATTTTCTGGGTTAGATAACAAGACAGGATGCATTAGTATTTTAGGAACTAGTACAAGAGCCTCTCTACTGCACAGTTCTCTAATAGGATACATCTGCCTACTGTTAATGTCTTCCACCACTCCCACTCCCACCCCATCAAAGTATACCCTACCTGTCCATTAATGGGCAGCCATTTTGGATGGTGTATCAATTCAGGTATAGCTACCTTCTCCAGTGATCATCTCATTCATGGAAAACTCACTCATCCTTACCATACCAACCCACAAGGATAAAAACTGATTCAAGAAAATCTGTCTTCTCAGCCTTTTGCCTCTCTACAAATTCTCTTTTCCCTACTCATCAAGGTAAACATAAGCAAGACAGTGCTCTATCATCAAATGAGATACCAGTCTTTCCTTGTAAAAGAAAAGCCATCTTTATTTCTTACCTGTATTATTCCAATAGCCTCCTAACAGGTCTCAGTGCTTCCTATCTTGCCATTTTTGAATCTATTCCCATTTCAACATCCAGAATACTCTTATTAAAACTTAAGTAAGATCATATAACATCTTAGCTCAATAATCTCTAATATTCTTCATCTCATTCAGGTTATGAATCAAAATTCTTAAAAGGGCCTCCAAAGTGCTGTATGTTTAGGTTGCCTGGTTCTTTTCTCAATTCATTTCCTAACTCTGCTTTTTCTCTTCTTAATTCTGTTCTAGTCATACTGTCTCCTTTCCAAATGTTATTGCCTCTGCCTGGAATATTATTCCCTCAGATAACAGCAGATCTTTGATTAAGTATCACTTTATTGGCAAAGGCCTGAGTAGCCTATTTAAAATGTAAACCATAGCCTCTGGCACTCCTTACTCTACTTCTCTGCTTTATTTGTCTACCACTTACCATGTGCAATATTATATATTTTATTTATTTTGTATCTTCCCCGCTAAAATTTAAGCTTTGGGAGAGCAAGTACTTTCTCTGCTTTCCTAACTCCTATATCTCAGCAGGAAAATACTGCTCTGCATATAGTAGATACTCAATAAGTATTTGTTAATATTAATAAATAGAAGCTATGATATAAGAAAGCTAAAATAAAATAAAAATCCCTCCAGTTCTCTTGTTCTTTTGATATCTTTGGATAGCCTAGAAACCAGAATGCTTTCCTCTAAGAAAATGATAAGTGTTGAAACAGAATATTGACTTGGATTTCTCAAGTGTTCAATAATCAGCAACTATGACCTGAAAACTACATACTATGCATTTCATATTTCAAAGAAAATCATTAAAAATTTGGACAAGAAAATTGCCTCAGGATTCATTAAAGAGGACAGAACTAGCTCAGTTATCCAATTGTCTCAAAATATACTTTAATAGCTGTTATGTTAAATAGCTTGGATCCAATAAAGATTCAAACACTGAATTTGATTTTGAGTCTTTTTTGTCTCTTTCAATCTAGTTATGTCATATTTTTATGGTACTGACTTTCGAAGAGTATTAGGCTATAGTTCTATACTCTGGATTTATGTTTCCTATTTTACTATTTAACCTGTAGCTCCATTTTCTGTATTTATGTTATAACATTTAGACGTAGAAGATCTGGATTAGATTAAAATTGAACATTTGGGGCCAAGAATACTTCAGAGGTGATTTTTTATAATTCATTTGCCTACAAAAGGCATCAAAGTGCAAAATTCCTAGATATTCCATTATTATTCATGCTAAATTTGATTATTTGATTAAGATAATGACCACAGATTTTTTCTTTTTTAAGATAAAAGTTCCTCTTGGCAATTTAAGTTATTATACTTATAATTTATTTATTACGTAAAGCTTCTGTGTATAATTTTACATTATTTGAGATAAACTTTGACATAATAAAACTTTTTCCCTAAAATACTTTCGGCAGTCATTGGTGATCTTTTCTTCAATCAATTAAATTGGGGGGCTTGTGAAATTGTGGGTTTTCTTTTTTTAGAAAATGTCTCACTCAGTCCCCCTGGATTGAATGCCATGGCATCATGGAAGCTCACAGCAACCTCAAACTATTGGGCTCAAGCAATCCTCTTACTTCAGTTTCCTAAGTAGCTAGGACTCAGACACCTGCCACAATGCCCAGCTAATTTTTCTATTTTTAGTAAACACAGGGTCTTCCTCTTACTCAAACTCGTCTTAAATTTCTCAGCTCAAGCAATCTGCCTGTCTTGGCCTCCCAGAGTGCTAAGAATACAGGTGTGAGCCACCAAGTCCAGTCAAAATTGTGGGGTCTTTTTAAAAAATTATCCTTCTGATTTGTGCCCGTAGCCCAGTGGTTACAGTGCCAGCCACATACACAGAGGCTGGTGGGTTCAAAATCAGCCGAGGCCTGCCAAACAACAATGACAACTGCAACAAAAAATATCAGGGCATTGTGGTGGGTGCCTGTAGTGCCAATTGCTTCGGAGGCTGAGGCAAGAGGCTGCTTAAGCCCAAGATTTTGAGGTTTCTGTGAGCTGTGATGCCATGGGACTCTACTTAGGGTGACATAGTGAGATTCTGTCTCAAAAAAAGAAAATAAAAAAAAGTTATCCTTCTATCTGCGTTTATTGGCTGGCATTTTTCTTTTACTTGTATAACGCCCTTGAGAAAATTTTGAAGCTGGGTAAAATAATAATATGTTTATGGTGATAAGAAATAACCAGTGGAGAGGGAAAAAGTACTATAGGAGAGTGGAAAGAATATTTGGAGCAATGTTCTTGAGCAGGAGACTTAAGATTTAATAAATAGTACAGAGTTAGGTGGTGCCTGTGGCTCAAAGGAGTAGGGTGCTGGCCCCATATGCCAGAGGTGGCAGGTTCAAACCCAGCCCTGGCCAAAAACTGCAAAAAAAAAAATTATATACATATATGTATATATATATATATATATATATATATATATATATATATATATATATTACAGAGGATTATCTGTTGTAGGAATAAGAAAATTTGTTCCATAAAACAGGAGAGAAGGTAGGGTAAAGGTGGGTAGAAATGGGGAGATACATTGTTAATAGTTCATGATTGTTTGCAGTTCAGGAAATGACATTAACTTAGTGTTGGGGTAGGGAGATAGGACTGTTGGCCTCAGATGATAGTAATAATCATGTATTTAAAGTGAGACCAGTAAACACACAGTTATGTTTTTTCCCCACATTTATGTTCATTTTGTGCAGGTGTTGATATGGAGTAGGGCAAAAGTTATGTTATTAGAAGAAATTATAGACATTGGAGTTAAATTATTGGAAAGTATAATGATTACCCATGAAGTTTAAGCTAGAGAAGAAGTAAATACATGAGAGGGTTTGAGAGACAGTAAAATGGTGCTAGGATCAATATATTATAGGCTCTGATGAGGCCAAAATTTTATTGAAGTTGGGGTACTAGAGAAAGTGATCTAAAAAAAAGAAATGGGCCCTCAGAAACTGAAATACTTAAAATTGAGATTAACGATGGTTTAAAAGTATAAGGTATTGAAAAGCTCACTTTTACATGTAATGAAATCATAAAATAATATGATAATAGCATTGGAGGGGATAATACTGAGGCTAAAGATAAAATCTTCCGGAATGAGGAGGGGGGTGATCTATTGGTTAATTAATAACATTATCAAGGCTACAAAGTCTGACATAAGATTTGATGCTAGGCAGTTTTGAGGTGGGAAAAAGAGTGACCTACAAGGACTACTGAAGAGAAAGGAGGACATGTACTCAACCTCTAGGCCTACTTATATGAAAGATAGAATAAAGGAACTAGGCCATTACCTGAGAGAACTGCAGGCAAAGCAGTATCCTAAGGAGAGATCCAGATTTCAATTAAAGCACAAACATAAAGGAAGCATTCAGAGAAGCAGTTGAAGAATAGAAGATTTTTCAGATGACTTACCATGAACTCCAGAATACTCAAAGAAAGGTAGTTGGGAAGGGATAAAAAATGGGATCGGAAAAGGGATGTATGAAAGGATACGAGGATTAAAGTTAATGAGGACAAGGAATTATTTAGACACATCTTGTGATGACAAAAGGAAGCAAATAACATTCTATAGATCAGTCCCAATATTCCTAATGCAGATAGTTTGGGGTAGGGGTTGGGAGCCTATGTGTGGAGGTAGAGTAGAAAAAGACTACTTCCCAGAAACATGGCGTGTTTAAGGGTACACCTTTGAGTCTTGCTCACAAAGGTATCAAATTCCATTCAGGAGGGGTCTTAATGTGAGTAGTTAGAGGGCATCTAGAATCGACAATAACTCCAGCCAACAGAGACTCCTAGGTCAAGGAAGAGTTGAGATTACCTCATTTTATAGAGGGTTCTTCTTTTTTAAAAAAATTTATTCTAATTCTAGCCAATGTAGAACAACGTAGAGACTATTAACTTCAGGAATACAGGACTCATTTTGACCCCTGCCTAAATGGCAGTGGAGAAGGAGGCTTAATTTGCACATGGAAGCATCCTCTTAACTTCAATCTAATATTTAATAATCATTTCAAGTCATATACTTTTTGAAAGTCTAAAAGTCTAAGACAGAGATATCCAACCTGAGACCTGTGAGCCACATAGTGATTTTGTGAGTATTTTTTTTTTTTTTTTGCTTATTTGTGGTGTCAGATATCATAAAAAGTATACACAGACCTTTTTTGTGCTAATCAGCTTTCAATAGTGTTTGCATATTGAATGTGTGGCCCAAGACATCTCTTATTCTTTGAACGTGTAACAGAGGAAAAAAGGATTGGGTAACACCTGGTCTAAGACATATGATACTCAATAAAAATTGTTTTCCTACTAGGACTTCCAATTTAAACATATCATAATCTAGGATTTTGTCTACATAAGCACAAAGAAATGATCCCATCAACCACCATGCTTTAATGCAATCTACCTTTCTGAATTTTAGGCTAGTTAAAATCAGAATATGAAGGTATTTGTTTTCACATAGAAAACAAATGTGATGAATTTTCAATTCTCAACTGTATACTAAAATAAATACTAAAGTAAATACTAAAATCATATCCAAATCATTGTTAGGACTAAAATAACTCAAATATTTACTGTAAAGACAGGAATTTATAGGAAAGAAGAAATAATTCCTATTGATTGAACATGAGAGTTTGATAAGAATATCCCTTTCTACTTAGCAAAAAGGATACTATTGGAGCCCTTCTGTCCAAATAGGGCTCAAAATACATCTAGAAATGTATATAATTATCATTTAGAAATTGTTTTCTTTAGGATAATAGATATTTTGTAGTTAATTATGTTTCTTATTTTATTTACAAAAATTTAACATAATTAATTTACGAAAATAAGGCAGAGATTTTAGACAGGACATAGATATTACAAAAAAAATTCTGTGTTCCTGCATAATTTCCTACTGAATTTCCTGGATATGGTCTATTAAATTATGTTATTGTAAAATCCAAAAAAACTGAATGGATTACTAGGAATTTGAGAACAGAAAATATACAAATCCTTTGATAATTTTATGGTGATATATGATTAAATATAACTGAATTCTCTAAGATTAAAGTAATAACGACAGTCAATAAGCAAAAATTTACTGATCACTTACTATAAACAAGCTATCTTCTGAGGGAGATGTATCAAAATAGATTTAAGATGAACTCTCCTTCAAAAATACACCATGTGATTGGGGTACCAAGAAGTAATCAGGATAAACATATACAAACCAAAGAATAAAAAGATAAGTCAATAAATGCTAAGTATGAAATAACAGCCACAGAGAAGTGCTTCAATTTCTGACGGGAAAATAAAAACAGTAAGGGCAGGGGTGGTCAGAGAAGACTTCTGGAAGAGATAAGACTTCAACAGAATCTTGAAGAATAGGTAAGATTCAGAGAAGAAAAGAAGTTAATGATAGTTTAAGAGGGATAAAGTCAGGGGAATCAACATGTTTGGCATTCATGAAGCATAATGAGGAAGTGACTGTGGCAAATATTAGAAAAATTTTAGTAATTCAGATTCTATATTAAAGTCCTAACTAAGCACAACTTTGCAAATGATGCTGTTCTTATTAAATTTCCAAGATATTGTGAAAAGAAGTGCAAAATCAGTAGATTTTATGAATCAAAAGTCAATAAATTAAGAATACTTTCAATATGTTTTCCACTTGGACCTATAATTAATTATTGTATACAAACAGGAACCTTTGTTTATTGTGGTTTATTATTTGATATAGTTAGTCTGAATTTTAAATTTTTCATTAAATTACTTCATTCTGCTTATTAGTAACCATTTATATCAATCTTTAATTTGTACTATAGTTAAAATATATTTAAAAGTTAAATAGTATTTTAAATTCCAATTTAATTCAGACTGGCCTTTCCCCCAGGATTCTGAAGATGGGAGGTTTGACTCTAACTCATATTCTCTATCTTTAAATGAAGGAATTAGATTCATGGATTTTAAATCATTTTTAAACAAATTAAGGTAAACCTCTAAAAAACATTTAAAAACAGAATATAGAAAACAAATTATTACATCTGCTCTACCTGAACCATGGTAAAGGGATCTGGAGTTATCCCTATAATTCCTTTTCTTTGTTACGACAGTGGCTCCAATGTATTCTTTCCCAATAACAGGATTCTGGGGAAACATAATTTGAAAAACACAGTACTATATACTCTGTAAAGGCTCTTGTAGTTATTCATGTCTCTAATTCTAAAGGAATTATTTTAAAAGATTAAAGCCAATGCATAGCAATATGAGATTCACATTTTGAGGACAGTCTTTGGACCAGAAGTTAGTTCCCAAATCTATAAAGTACTTAGTAAAAAACATTACAAGTATGATTATCATGCTTCTTCAAGAATTGCATTAAAATGGTGATAGGGTAAGGGAAGGCAGCTAGATGGCCAAATAAAGACAGCTTTTGCCAGAGGCTCTGGTCAAAAAGAAGACAAACTAGACTAAAGTGAACTCAGAGCAGCTAAAGTTGGGGCATTGAACACAAGGAGAAGAAATCAAGGAACTCAACATCCCCACTGAGACAAATGAAGACATGAAAGAGGAAGGGAGGAAACAGAGACAGCTACTGAGTGAAGAAACTGAAGGAGCCCAGTACCAAACAAAGAAGTAAGGGGGTCTCTCACCTACCCAGGTGCTTCCTGTGGGCTCTCTGTACAGAGCAATGAACACAGGATTTCTGACCCTACAAGAGAGAGCCAGGTAACCCCAGTTTTCCTGAACCTAGTTATTTTCCTCCACCTAGGTCCCCATTGTACCTGATAGAAAGGTGAATAAATTTTGTATCTTCTGCCTTGGGCCCACAGCCCATCTCCACCCAACAGACTTTCTTCTGCAGACGCCAGCTTCCTAGCACTCAGGCAAGGAGGAGTGCTAGTCCAGCTAGTCCACACAGCCTAGAGGGTGCTACCCATGCCCAGGTACCAGAAAGGTGAAGAAACTCCTGACTGGCTGAGCAACGAAGGGTCACAGAGGTAATTTTCTCCCCTCATCATAACTGACCTGATCCTTAACTGGCCACAGGGAAAGAAAGGCAGTAAAGAGCGGGGTCTCTAAGGGGCTGCTACATTGTATAACAGTTCAGTGAATTGAGCGTGCCATGCCACTACCATGAGAGGAAACTGTGGCTTGGCTGCCCTGAATTTGATGAGGCAGGGTCTCTTCTTGGTGTGCCTCCTAGTAGGAGGGAACTTTTCTGTTCCCTGAATGGGAACAGACGAGAAGTCCACAGATTCCCCACCCCCAGTCATGGGGAGAGAGGCAGACACACTGATTTGGCTATTACAGCAGGGACATTGGCAAAATTCTGTGGCTCCTTTAAAATGGGTGAGGGTGAGCTGATACTAGGACAGAAGTAGATTAGCCTCCTAACTGAGTGAGGCACACAGGCTAAGGACAACAGAGGTCTGCTCCCAAGTGCTAATGTACCCAACTTGACGAAAGTAAGGTCAGCTCCCCAAAAAATCACACTCTGCAACCCTGAAAAGGAAGTTTGTGAAGCTTCATGCAAGAAGGGCCACAGATATAAATTCAAATGGAATTCAATAGCCAGAAGTAAAGGGGTAGTGAGATTCATATCCTGGAGCCTCTGGAACTGATTTTAGCCCTCCAGTTTTAGTTTTAGTTGCCAAATACATCTCTGGGATTCTGCCTAGGGATTCCCAATTAGATTATCTGTCAAGAACTAGTTAGAGACACTCCAGCTTAAAAAGAATAAAAAATATAAAATACAATAAAATCTAAAAAACAAGCTGAAAATTTACATGGGAAGAAACCAGCAGAAGAATCTTGGCAACATGATCATAGCAGATCAACTCCCCCAAGACATTGCAAGGGAGATAACAGCAGAAAATACCATCTATAAAGAAATTATTGAAATGTCAGAAATTTAATTCAGACTATGGCAAATAAGATAAGTGGAATTAAGGAGACGATGGGAAAAGAAAACCAAAAATTACCCCAAAAACTATCTCAAGAAATTAGGGAAATTAAAATAATCAGCAAGGATCTAGATGTAATTAGAAAAGATATAACAGAGCTTTAGGAATTGAAAGAGGCATTCAAAGAGATTCAAAACATGGTAGAAAGCTTTAGTAATAGAGTACAACATAGAGAAGAAAGAATCTCAGAATTCAAAAACAAGACTTTTGAACTAACACAATCATTTGAAGAGCACAGAAAACAAGAACAAAAATAGAATATTTGCTGAGAGAGTTATGGGATTACTCCAAAAGATCAACCATTCTAATTATGGGAATTCCTGAAGGAGAAGAGGATGATCCTAAAAGTACTGAAGCTCTACTACAAAACATCAGATGGAAAATTGCCCAAGCACTGCAAGAAACACAGATACTAAATAGTTACAGAACCCAGACACTAGATACTTTCATAACTTTAGCATGACTCAGTTCAAACAAAGCATCTCCTAGAAACATTGCAATTAACTTGGCCAAAGGCAAAATGAAAGAAAAAATTCTGCAAGCAGCCAAGTGTAAGCAAAGTCTCACCTACAAAGGGGAAAATATATCAGGGTGACAGCAGATTTTTTAGCAGAATCTTTTCAAGGAAAAAGAGATGATCATTGGCCTTTAACCTTCTTAAACAAAATAATTTTCAGCCCATAATTCTATATTCTGTTAAGCTAAGTTTGATATGTAATGGAGAAATCATATATGTAACTGACATACAAACATTGAGGAAATTAGCCACAAGGAGACCAGCTCTATAGTAATTACTCAGACCCATTCTTTATAATGACCTACATGGTGGTTCACCATCAATGTAAACACACTCAGAATTTAAACAACAAAACTTCGCATACATAATGGCTCAAGGGATAAGCCACGCACTACCACAAATAAGACAAACAAACAAAAAAACACAATACCTATCAATTCTCTCAATAAACGTGAATGACTTGAATTCCCCACTGAAGAGGCACAGGCTGATTGGCTGAATAAGGAAACACAATCATAATTTATTCTGTTTGTAAGAAACCCATCTAACCATAAAACAAGAATCAGGATGAATGAATGGAGAACAATATTCCAGATGAATAGAAATCAGAAAAATGTGGGGATTCCAATCTTATTTGCAGATATAATGGATTTAAAACAACAAAATAATGAAAGACAATGATGTAAACTATATACTGGACATGAGAACAAAGAGATTTCAGTTTTAAACATGTATGCATCTAACATAAAGTTTCCTACATATAAAAAATGAATTCTACATGATTTGAACAATATGATATCCTCCAACTCCATAACAACTAGGGATTTCAACACCCCTCTGAAACAAATGGAGATATACACCAAGAAGAAACTAAACAAAGAAGTAATGAATATAAAAACAATGCTAGAACAAATGGGCTTAACAGACATATACAAACTATTTCATTCTAATGAAATTTAATATGCATTCTTCTCATTAGCCCATAGACCATCCTCCAAAATTGATCATATCTTAGGACACAAATCAAACCTCAACAAATTTAAAACAATAGAAATTATTCCTTATATCTTCTCAGACCATCACAGAATAAAAGAACTTAACTCCAACAGAAATCTTCATACGTACATAAATTCATGGAAACTAAACAACTTTATCCCAAATGACAGCTGGGTTAAAGATGAGATTAAGAAAGAAATTATTAGATTTCTTGAACAAAACAACAATGAAGCCATAAGCTATCAAAAACTGTGAGATACTGTAAAGGCAATCCTAAGAGAGAAAATCACAACATTAGATGCCTTCATCCAGAAAATAGAAAGAGTGCAAGTCAACAACATAATGGACCATCTCAAGCAACCAGAAAAGGAAAAATAATCCAACCCCAAACCCAGTAGAAGAAAAGAAATAACCAAAATCAGGGCAGAATTAAATGAAATAAGAACACAAGAATCATTTGATAAATCAGTGAAACAAAAAGTTGGTTCTTTGAAAAGATTAATAAAATTGATAAACCCTTGCCTATACAAATGAGAAATAGAAAAGTATATGAAGCCAGCACATTGTACCCCTTGATTGCACTAATGTACGCAGCTATGATTTAATAAAATAAATAAATAAATAAATAAATAAAATAAATAAAAAAAGAAAAGTAAGATCTCTAATAATCTCAATCAGAAACAAAAAAAGGGGAAATAACAACAGATACCACAAAAGATCATCAATCATTACTACAAAAAGTTATGTACCCCAAAATTTGAAAACAGAAGAAATTGAACAATACCTGGAATCATACTACCTTCCTAAACTCAATCTGAAAGAATTAGAAATTTTGAATAAATTTATATCAAGCACTGAAATAGAAACAATACAAAATCTTCCCAAAAAAGAAAGGCCAAATGGCTTCACACCAGAATTCTATCAAACCTTCAAAGAGGAATTAGTACCTATAATGCATAACCTACTCTACAACATAGAGAATGAAGGAATCCTCCCCCAACACATTCTATGAAGCAAATATCACCCTAATTCCAAAACCTGGAAAGGACCCAACAAAAAAGTAAAACTATAGACCAATATGATTAATGAACATCAATGCAAAAATATTCAGTAAGATCTTAGCAAGCAGAATATAGCTAAACATTATAAAATATATATACATTATGATAAGGTGGGTTTAATCCCAGGGATGCAAAGTTGGTTCAACATATTTAAGTCCATAAATGTAATTCACCACATAAACAAAAGCAAAAAAAAAAAGACTAGATGATCCTCTTGATAGGTGCAGAAAAAACATTTGGCAAAATCCAGCATCCTTTTCAGATAAGAACATTTAAGAAAACAGACATAAGTGAGCTATTTCTTAAACTAACAGGGTCCATCTACAATAAACCCACAGCCAATATCATATTGAATGGAGTAAAACTGACAGCATTTCCATTTAGACCTGGAACCGGACAAGGATGCCCACTTTCAACACTGCTATTAACTAGTGCTAGAAGTCCTAGCCAAAACAATCAGGCAATATAAGGAGATCAAGAGTATTCGAATGGGGATCGAAGAGGACAAATGCTCACTTTTTGTGGATGACATGATCTTATACCTGGATAACAGCAGACATTCT
The DNA here is from genome assembly GCA_963574655.1 of Perodicticus potto. Classification (NCBI taxonomy): domain Eukaryota; kingdom Metazoa; phylum Chordata; class Mammalia; order Primates; family Lorisidae; genus Perodicticus; species Perodicticus potto. The sequence goes on from CAUYRH010108686.1 coordinate 12,061, forward strand.
ACTACAATGTTCTTAGAGTGATCAAGAAATACAGTAACATATCAAAATATAAAATCAATGTCTACATGTCAGTACCCTTCAAATATGCCAATAACAGCCAGGCTGAGAATCAAACCAAAGACACAAGACCATTCACAGAAGCTTCAAAAAATGAAATAAAAGGGAATATATCTAACAACATGAAGAATCTCTATAAAAAGAACTATGAAATCCTGAGGAAAGAAATAGCAAAAGGCATTAACAAATGGAAGAACATATCATGCTCACGGCTGGGAAGAATCAAAATTGTTAACAAGGTCCATAACCCAAATTGATCTACAGATTTAATGTAATCCCCATCAAAGCACCAACATCATGCTTTGAAGCATTTGAAAAACTAGTACTTCATTTCATATAGAACCAGTATAAACCCTAATTAGCCAATGAAATTTTTAGAAATAAAAGCAAATCTGGAGGCATGATGTGACCAGACTTACAGTTATACTACAAGCCTACAGTAATTGAAACAACATGGTATTGGTGCAAAAGTAAAGATATAGATCTATGAAATAGAGTAGAAAACCTAGAGATAAACATAGCCACATATCACCATCTCATCTTTCATAAACCAAAGAAAAGCATACATGGGGGAAAAGACTCCCTATTTAATAAATGGCTCTGGCAAAACTGGTTAGCCACATGTAGAAGACTGAAATAGGACTTTCACCTTGCACCACTGACAAAAATTGACTCTCATTGTATAAAAGATTCAAATTTAAAACACAAAACAATTAAAAATCCTAGAAGAAAGTGTGGGGAAAACTCCTGACGTAGTTGGCCTGGGAAAATATTTTATGAAGAAGATCCCTTTAGCAATTGCAGCAATATCAAAAATAAATGGGACATAATCAAGCTAAAAAGTTTCTTCAGAGCCAAGGTATGGCAACTAAAGAAAAACAGAGAATTCAGATTTGGAGAACGTAAATTTGCAGGCTATGAATCTGGCAAAGGGCTGATAACTAGAATCCACAGATAACTCAATTTAATCAACAAGAGCAAATGACCCCATTTATCATTGGGCAAGAGACATAAACAGAAACTACTCTCAAAAATACAGATGAATGGCTGTCAAACACATGACAAAATGCTCATCATCCCTAACTACTAGAGAAATGAAAATCAAAACCACCCTGTGATATCACCTAACCCCAGTAAAAATAGCCTACATCACAGATCCAGAAGTTATAGATGCTAGTGTGGATCTAGAGAAAAGGAAATACTTTTGCACTGCTGGTGGGATTGCAAACTAATACAAAAGAAGGGAAAGAAGTATGAAGAATTCTCAAAGAACCTTCCATTTGATCCCTCAATCCCTTACTGGGTATCTACCCAGAAGAATAAATATCATTTTACCATGAGGACATTTGTACTAGAATCTTTATTGCAGTTCAATTCAGTCACCACAGTGTGAAAGCAACCCAAGTGACCATCAACTCATAAATGGATTAACAAACTGTGATACATGTACACCATGGAGTACTATTCAGCCATAAAAAAGAATGGAGACTTTACATCTTTTGTATTTACCTAGATGGAGTTAAAACATACTCTTTTAGTAAAGTATTATAATAATAGAGAAGCATAACTAATGTACTCAATACTAATATGAAACCAATGTATCAATAACTATGTGATCACATGAAAGAAATACACATGAATATTCAAGTGAAGAAGAGGAGGTAGGGAGGGCGATTAGCAAGTTTTTACCAAATGTGCACAATGGATGGGTATATAGCACGCCCCCAGTGTGAGGGGCTGAATTACAAAGTGAACTTTCTCTTATAAGTAAAAACAATGTAACTTAAACATTTGTACCCTGATATCAATCTGAAATTTTTTAAAAAAATGCCTAAAAGGAGGATTGGTTAGAGGCAAAAGTCACTCTTTGATACTTCTTGCCTTTCCTTTTGTCATCTTTGGACTTGGCAACCCACAGTATCCTTCCTCTGATTCCCCATTTCATCCCAGAAAAGGTGGCTTATTTGAGTCTTTCAACTTTTGTGAACAATAAACTCTTCATACCTCTCTACTATCTTAAATAATCTTTGCCCTAGGTCATAGTGCCTGAAGGAATCTATCTGACAATTTTCTTTGATCAATACTTAAATGCCTAGGGGATAATGGATGTTACATGATAAGGAACTCTTTATTCTATCCAGTTAATATTTTGGCATGTTAATATAGATACTACAGAGACTAAATATCATATTTTACTTGAGGAACTAACATTAGTCAATGGAAAACCTGATTTTGAAGATGTATGTTATTAAATTTGCCTCAAATTACAATATAGTTGACTCTTGAACAATGCAGGAGGGTTGAAGGCACTGATTTAAAAAATCAATATAAAAAAAATCTATATAACTTTTGACTCTTCCAAACTTAACTACTAATAGCCTACAGTTGACCAGAGCCTCACTGATAACATAAAGATCTAATTAAGACATTTTGTGATGTATTATGCAAGTATATTGCATCTTTAAATCAAAGTAAGCTAGAAAGAAGAAAATGTCATTAAGAAAATCATAAGGAAGAAAAAACATATTTATAGTTCATAAAGTAGAAGTGGATCATCATAAGTCTTCATCCTCCTTTTCTCCACATTGAGTAGGCTGAGGAGGATGAAGTAGAAGAGAGGTTGGTCCCACTGTCTCAGAAGTGGCAGAGGTAGAAGAAAATCCATATAAAAGTGGACTCACGTAGTTCAAACATGTTTTGTTCAAGGGTCAATTGTTCACAGGTGATAGTTGCTTTTCTTGTGCATGATAGATGTAATAAAAAGCTCAGTTTCTCAGGTGGTGCTGAGCTCAGGACAAGAAAGAATTTCTGTAGGTCAAGATTAAGAAATAAAAATATAAATTAATTTTATATTAGAGAAAGAGAAGAGAGTGGGGGAGAGATGAGAAAGAGAGAAGTGAGCATAATTTATTTTATATTAGAAAGAAGAAAGAAAGTGAGGGGAAAGATGAGAAAGAGAGAAGAGAGCAGAGCAAGGAGATGGAATAACATCTCAATGAAAGAAATAATGCCTGTCCTGAGATCCAGTGGGTAGCTGGATTTAAGGGGAGGAAGCAATTCCAGCAGACTTCACAAGATTTTGTGAATGTCAATGCTCCGTTTTCCTCCAGCAAGATTAAAGGCACTGTTCCAGGTATTCCTAATCCTAAAGCCTAATTGTTCATATTCTATTGTTCACACATCGGGGACACTCAGGAATCCCTTAAGGAACATATTCTAAAATACAAAGGAGCTGTGGAAATGTAAAGAGAAATAATTTACATTTCCTCTTTGTCTGTTTGATTCATCAAAGGCTGTTGAAAACAGAAATCCACAGGGGTATGGTGAGAGCTGCTGACAAGAAAAAGAAATCAGCCAGAGAAAGATTTTAGTCCTTACTGGAAAACTATGAGTTATGCAGGAAGAGAAAGACGGCAGATTAGAAACAAGTCCTTATTATTCACTCTCAGTGAGATAGGGGAACGACAACTCCAGCCACCTCTGTCTAAGGAAACATACCCAGGGAACACCAAACTGAAGGCATAGTGAAGCAACGATGGACCCCAGTTGTGGAGTTAGAAATCCCCACATGTACAGCTCATGTACGTCTCATTCGAGTGAGCCACTAATGGGTTAAATTGGCTTTTGCCTTCACAGAAAAAGCAAAGAGGTTTGGGCTACCATGAGGCAAACACAAATACTGTTTTATGGTCATCCAGAAACAGATACTTTGAAGTTTTTGCAGCCGTTGGTTCCAAGGAGTTAGAAGCTATAAAGCTTCTTGGTTGGTTCCAAGGAGTTAGAAGCTGAAAAGCTTCTTGCCTGGAGACACAGTCCAGAGGTTGACAAAATGCCAGCCTAACGATCTCAGCACTGTGGAGAAACAAAGTCATAAACCCATTTAAGGTTAACTTGGTGAGCACTTGAGGAGTTTCAGAAAGCAGTTCCCCTGTAGCTCTGTCTCTCTTATTTTTATGTAGACTTCTTACACAAAAGCTGAGGCTCATTTACAAGGAGTTAGGGTAAAAGAGCACTGTGCTGGTTTGCAGACTTGATATCTGACACTTAGGTTTAGCATTAGATAGAGGAAGTTAGATAATGGTGAATGTTGTAAATCATAGATTAAGTGTGCACATGACTGCCAATGTATATAAGGTGGTCAGAAATAAAGTTAATTTGCTACATGCCACAACAGAGCCTGTAGCCTGCTTCTTGTGCCCCCTTTTAACATTGCAGAGTGAGCTTACACCTGAGGCAAAGCTGCAGCCCCTCGTGTCACCAGTCACACAACACCCAGGAGAGACTGAGGAGGTCTGGATCTGAAGAAAACTAGCAAAGAAGGCAAATGCTTATATATGAGCAGGGGATGACTGGCCAGCCCTTACATGGAATACTGGAGATAGGAAAGGGCCATCCTGTTGGTATTTTATTTTGGACTAAACTGTCCTCTGGAACTGTCTTGGAAGGTTTAAATGAATGTGTGGACTTGAACAGCATCCAGTGGCCATGATTGAATACCAGTTGGGGTGGCTCTCCCATTGGTTTAGCTATTAGCATGACACCATGATTGTGGGAAGGCTGCTCCAGGGGAACAGTCTGAAGGTTCTTAGTGCATGGCTAGCTGTGGCATGCTTGTTAATCTCAGGAAACCATCCTTGGGATAAACAGAATTGACCTTGTACCTCCAGGAAGGCAACTTTGTTGGCAGAGGCTGCTGTTTGATGCACCTACTAAGGAAGTTGGAAAGAGCTTTAGGACCCCAAATCATGAGGACTGAATGCTAATGAAGTGGCCAGGCCTGACTGAGGGCAAGTAAGTCAGGAAAACAGATATAAATCTTCTCTACAACTATAAAATAGCTTCCAGCCCTTATTGTATATATAGCAGAAGCAGTATGGGTGTTCTCTGAATCCTAACACCACAGTACCAACAAAGATGATATTGGTATTGGTAGGTCCCCACTGGTGTCCACGCGATATACTGCTACACACACACACACATACACACACATATACATATACACACATACACATATATACATAAACATATATACACATATATGTATATTTCATTTTTGCTCCTTTCCCCAATTTTCTATTTAGTGTTTCTTTTATTCTCTTTTTTGGTGTGATATGGTTTTGTTTGTTTTTTGTTTTGTTGTATTTTTAATTTTATAATTTTTGCTTTCTTCAATAGAAAGGGCTCTTCCATTTTTGTTATGGTTTTTCAGCCCCTTATATTCATTCTTCCTTTTTATTTCTCTCCTTTTTTCTCTTTTTTTGGGAGATATGTTTCTACTTTTATCATATTTCCCACATATTATGATACAACAGCTAAGATATCCATTTTTTCCTTTATGTTATGTAATTGTATTTTTAATTTACTTTATTTTTATTTGTGTATTTTTTTTCTTTTTTCTCTGAGTGAGGTGAGGTCACAGCATTGGTCTGGCTTGAGGGTCATGGCATTGGTCCACCTCAAGATGGTCATGATGTCATGGTGTAGGATGTCTTTCTAGCTTTGGCCTTTGGAAAGATAGCATTGGTAGGAACCCACTGTGATGTAATGCTGATTTATTTATTTATTCATTTTTTTCTATAATCAGTAAATGTGGGGTCTTGCTTATGGTCAGGCAGGTACTTACTTTGAGGGACCCAACAAGCTCAAACCCCAAAGGCCTAGATTTGTGGATGTGACCAGAGCACCCTGCTTATCAACACCATTTCTCACATCTCTCTCTTTCTCTTTCTGTCCTTCTCTCCTTTTTCCCAATTCTTTTCTTTTACCTTCTTTTATTTATTTTATCTTTTCTTTTTTCTTTTTAATCTCTTTCTCTTTTCCTTTTCTTTCTTCATTCTCACTCTTTAGCCTTCTCTTCCTTTTGGCCTATAGCAAAAAGTCACTTCAACACCTGAGGTCTGGGATAAGGTAATTTAAAGCTAAGGAGATAGTGAGAAGGAAAAAATAGGGGAAGGAAGTGAACAAGAAAAAAACATACATGAGGAGGAACCAACAGAAAATTTCTGGCAATCAAAGCAGAGCAACTTACCCAAGGGACCATGAGGCAGCTACCACTAAGGATAACACTTATAAATAATTAATGAAAATGACAGAAAGGGGATTCAAATTACGTATGGCAATGGAAATAAAGGGAATTTAAGAGAAAGTGGAAAAACAGAACTAAAAACTGAATGAAAGACGTGAAGAATATAGAAAGGATATGACAGAGCTTAAGGACTTAAAGGAGTCAATCAGGCAACTTAAAGATGCATTAGAAAGTATCAATAACAGATTAGACCATGGAGAACAAAGAATCTCAGAGCTGGAGGATAAAGCTCTTGAGCTAACCCAGGTAGATTAACAAGCAGAAAGGAAGCACAAAAAAGAAGAATATTCACTGACAGATATATGATACTTCATGAAGTATTCAAACATACAAATTATAGGCAATTGTGAAGGGGAAGAAGAATGTCCCAAAGGAATGGAAGCCCTAGTGGAGGATATTATAAATGAAAAATTTCCAACTTTCACTAAAGATTCTGAAACAGTGCTTTTAGAGGGATATTGAATTTGGGTCATCTCAACACAAATACAGCATCTCCAAGACACATTGCCATGGACCTGTCCAAAGTCAAGACAAAAGAGAAATTGTTTCAAGCAGCCAGGAATACACAAGAAGAAGATACATCAGGGTGATATCCAACTTTTTAGCTGAAATTTTCCAAGTCAGAAAAGAATGGTCATCTACCTTTAACTTTCTTAAATAAAACAATTTTCAGCCCAGAATACTATATCCTGCTAAACTAAGCTTCAAAATTAATGAAGAATTCAAATTATTTTACTGTTATGCAAACATTAAGGAAAGTCACTACAAGAAGACCTGTGCTATAGGAAATATATAGTACTATTCTTCACACTATCACAACAGACCACCAGCAAGGTAAATACCCAGAAACTACAGGACAAAACCTAGCTTCCACAATGGCACAAATGATGAAACTAAGCAAGGGACTTACACAAAATAAGATGAATAGAACTCTACCACATTTATCAGTTCTCTTAATAAATGTTAATGGCTTGAATTCCCCACTGAAGAGGCACAAGCTGGCCGATTGGATAAAAAAGGCAAAAGCCATCCATATTCTATCTCCAGGAAACACTTAACATTGAAGGATAAAACAAGACCCAGGGTAATGGGATGGGAAACAATATTTCAGGCAAATGGAAATCAAAAGAAAGGAGGGGTCACAATTGTATTTTCAAATACAAATGGATTTAAAGTTATTGAAGTTCAGAAATACAAAGTTATTCCCAGATGAAGGGAACAATACAACAAGAAGACACTTCAGTTCTAAATATTTATGAACCCAACTTAAATGCTCTCAGATTTATGAAACAAACCTTGACTGGTCTGAGAGATATGATATCCCATAACACCATAATAGCTGGAGACTTCAACACCCCTCTGGAAGAACTGGAAGATTTTCTAAACAGAAACTAAACAAAGATATAAGGGACTTAAATGCAATCCTAGAATAAATGAGATTAATAGACATATACACAATGCAACATCCCAAAGCTAAGGAATATATGTTATTCTTGTCACCAATGGAAAATGCTCTAAAATAGATTATATACTAGGATGCAAATCTAACCTCTATAAAATTAAAATAATTGAAATTATAACTTGTATCTCCTCAGACCACAAGGGAATTGAGTCGGAACTAAACTCTAACAATAATTTTCATCCCTACAGAAAGGCATGGAAACTAAACAACCTTATCCTGAATGAAAGTTTGGTCAAGGAAGAGATAAGGAGGAAACTGCCGAATTTCTTGACCATAACAAAAATAAAGCTACCAGTTACCCAAACCTGGGAGACACTGCAAAAGCAGTCATAAGAGGGAAATTAATCACTTTAGTAGCCTGCATCCAAAAAAGAGAAAGAAACCACATCAACAACCTAATGAAGCATCTTAAGGACATGAGAAAGGAAGAGCAGACTCACCACCTGTAGCTCAAGCAGCTAAGGCACCAGCCACATACACCAGAGTTGGTGGGTTCAAATCCAGCCCAGGCCTGCCAAACAACAATGACAACTGCAACTCAAAAAATAGCTGGGCATTGTGGCAAGTGCCTGTAGTCCCAGCTACCTGGGAGACTGAGGCAAGAGAATTGCTTAATCCCAGGAGTAGGCTGTTGCTGTGAGCCATGATGCCATGGCACTCTACCCAGGGCGACAGCTTGAAACTCTATCTCAAAAAGAAAAAGAAAAAAGAAAGAGCAATGCAATCCCAAACCTAGCAGAAGAAAATAAATAACCAAAAACTAAGTCAGAAATAAATGAAATTGAAAACAAAAGAACCATTTAGAAAATTAATGAAACAAAAAGTTGGTTCTTTGAAAATCTAAATAAAATTAATAAAACTTTGTCCAGACTAACTAGAAACAGACAAGTAAAATCTCTAATAACCTCAATTCGAAACAAAAAATTGTAAATAAAAACAGATGTCACGGAGATACAAAAGATTTATCTCTGACAACTATAAGATACTCTATACACAAAAATTTGACATTGTGGAGAAAATGGACCAATACCTGAAATCACACCATCTCCTTAGAAAAGGAAGAAATAGATCTCTTGAACAGACCAATATCAAGCACTGAGATCAAAGAAACAACAAAAAATTCTGCCAACAACAACAAAAAAATTCCTGTACCAGATGGCTTTATGCTAGAATTTTGTCAAATCTTCAAAAGCAGGCTCAGTGCCTGTAGCTCAGTGGCTAGAGTGCCAGCCACATACACCAGGGCTGGCAGGCTCAAATCTGGCCCAGGAAAAAAATAGTTGAGCATTGTGGCAGGTGCCTGCAGTCCCAGCTACTTGGGAGGCTGAACAAGAGAATCACTTAAGCCCAAGAGCTTGAGGTTGCTGTGAGATGTGATGCCACAGCACTGTTCTGAGGGCAACATACTCAGACTCTGTCAAAAAAAAAAAAAAAAAAAAAACCTTCAAAAACAGCTTGTATCTATGTTGAAGAAACTATTCCAAAATATTGAGAAGGAAGGAACCTCCCCAACACATATTAGGAATCAGACATCACCCTGATCAAAAACCAGGAAAGAACTCAACCATAAAGGAGAACTACAGACCAATTTCAATCATGGATATAGATGCAAAAATACTTAACAAAATCTTAACCAATGTTTTACACCTACATTAAAAAATGTATGCATCATGATCAAGTAGGCTTCATTCTAGGGGTGCAAGTCTGCTTTAACATACACAAATTCATAAATGTAATTCAGCATATCAATAGAAGCAAAAACAAAGAGCATATGATCCTCTCGATAGATGCAGAAAATGCATTTGATAAACTTCAGCATCCTTTCCTAACAAGAACACTTAAGAATATAGGCATATGTGGCACTTTTAAAAAACTGACTGAAGTCATCTACGACAAACTAACAACTAATATCATACTGAATGGAGTAAAACTGAAAGCTTTCCCATTTAGAACCAGAACCAGATAGGGGTGTCCTCTATCGCCACTAATATTCAACATAGCTCTGGACTTTCTAGTCAATGGAATGATATCAAAGAAGGCTATGAAGGGCATCTGTAAGGGGGCAGAGGAGGTCAAACTCTTGATCTTCCCTGATGATATAATCTTATACTTTTTGCAACCCAGAGACTCAATTAAAAGACTCCCGGATGTGATCAAGAAGTACAGTAATGTCTCAGGATATAAAATTAAGTTCCAGAAATTAGTAGCCTTTGTGTACACCAATAAAAGTTAAGTTGAGAATCTAAACAAAGACACAATTCCATTCTCAGTAGATTCAAAGAAAATTAAATACCTAGGAATATGCCTAACAAAAGAGGTGAAGGACCTCTACAAGGAGGATTATGAAACCCTAAGAAAAGAAATAGCAGAAGACATTAACAAACAGAAGAACATCCTATAGTGTTGGCTGGGGAAAATCAATATTGTTAAAATTTCCATAATTTCCAAAGCAATATACAGATTCAATGCAATCCCCATTAAAATACCAACATCACACCTTGAAGAAGTGAAAAAAATAGTTCTTTGTTTCTTTGGAACTAGAAAAAAATACATATAACCAAGGGAATTTTTAGTAATAAAAACAAAACCAGAGGTATCACTGTATCAGAGTTTAGGTTATATTATAAGTCCACAGTGACCAAAACAGCATGGTATTGGAACAAAATAAAGACATATGGAACTTAATAGCAACCTAAGAGATGAAAGTAGTCTCTTATGGCCATCTGATTTTTTATAAACCAAACAATAGCATACACTGGTGGGAAAAATCCCTATTCAGTAAGTGGTGCTGGGAGAACTGGATAACCACATGTTAAAGACTGAAACTGTACCTGCACCTTTCAACACTTACAAAAATTGACTCAAGATGGATAAAAGATTTAAATCTAAGACATGAAATGAAAAAATTCCTAGAAGAAAGTGTGGAAAAACTCTTCAGGAGGTCAGTGTGGGGAAAGATATTATGAGGAAAACTCAGTGGCAATTGCAACAATAAACAATAAACAAATGGGAATTAATCAAACTGAAAACCTTCTGCCCAGCTAAGGACACAATAATAAAAGCAAATAGACAAACTTCAGAATGAGAAAAGATATTTGCATGTTACAAGTCTGATAAAAGCTTGATAACTAGGATCTATAAAGAACTCAAATTAAACAACGTAAAAGAAAAAATATCCCATCACTGGGCAAGAGACATGAATAGATCCTTCTCTGAGGAAGACAGACAAATAGTTAACAAACATATGAAAAAACGTTCATTGTCCCTAATCACCCTGAGATATCATCTAACCCCAATGAAAATAGCCCACTTCACAAAGCCCCAACATTGCACATGCTGGCACAGATGTGGAGGGAGGGGAACACTTTTACATGGTTGGAAGGTCTACAAACTCCTACAACCTCTTTGGAAAGAAGTATGGAGAATCCTCAAAGAACTCAAATTAGACCTCCCATTTGACCCCACAATCCCACTACTAGGCATCTACTCAAAAGAAAAAAAAAAGTCTTTTTATCATAAAGATATTTGCCCTAGATCATTTATCATAGCTCAATTTACAATCAGCAAGATGTGGAAACAACCTAAATGCTATCAACCCAGGAATGGATTAACAAACTATGGTATATTTATACCATGGAATAGTCTATGGCCATACAAAAGATGGAGACTTTATAACTTTTGTATTAACCTGGATGGAGTTGCAACACACTATTCTTACCTAGTAAAGGATCACAAGAATGGAAAAGCAAATATCCAACATTCTCATGATTAATACGCAGCCAATAGATGATCTAGTTCACATCCACATAGGAGTAAAATTCAACTCAATTCAACTTATGGGCAGAGAGAATGTAGGTGGAAAGAGGGGAAATCAATGTGTGCCCACTTAATGGGCACAACTTATGGGTGTACGTCACACCTTTTGGGTGTGGGATGCAACTACTAGATGGACTCTACCTAACAAATTCAAATATTGTGACCTGGTTGTTCATACCATCACATTAACCTGAAATTTAAACACCACCATCCTTACAATGCATGAGCCAGCCTGCTTAATAACTGCATTTTTCTGGTTACTGTGGTGATGCTTTATATTTGTTTCAGTCTATTTCATTATCCATTTATATCTTGAAAGGCATTCTATATGGCTACATCATTTCTGGACAAAGAGGATCTGGCTGCCCTTCACTGTACAGTCAATATGCAGAGATGGAAATAGTTCCACATGCTTTATTAGCAGAAGGCCAGCAATTCTGGAGAACAATGAGAGTAGTGTAGTAGTCTCTCCAAAACTGTTTTCTTCTTTCATTTCTAAAAGCACAGTTTTATATATAGAAGTTAAAATTAAGAACTTTAATATATTTTATCTTAAACAACAGTAAATAACACTTATCTTAAACAACAGAAATTGCCATGGTCCATAATAAGCAATAATGACATAACCCATGACCCCAAACAACATTTCTAATTCAAAAGTTAATCTCCTAAACCAATTTAAACCAATTGCCTTAAACTACTCTAGATATACACTTTTAGGTCAAAGCTGGGTTTACAAAACAAGGATTGAAGACATAAGGCGAAGGTCACATAAAACCTAAACTGACACATCCAGCTGTGTCATCTTACCCTAGACTGACTGATGACATTTTATTCTCACTACATGTACTCTCAACATGGCCTCCATAGATAGGTCTCTCCTTTTTAATTAAACAGTTTCCACATCCTCCTTCAGTTGCTAGTCCAGAAATCCAATGATCCTTCAGAAAATAATTATTTCTTACTTTTCATCTTTTTAAAAATTTTCGGAATATTACAGGGATATACATGTTTTGGTTACATAATTTGACTTTGTGTTTTTGGACATTGTAAGTCGAAGTTATAAGTGTACCCATTACCTAGAATGTATGCATTGTACCAGTTAGATGTAGATGTACCCAACACTTCTCCAAATCTACTTGATTTCTGTTGAGTTTTACTTCCATGTGAGTTTTTCCAACATATTCTTCTATAATTCTTACAGTTTCATGTTTTAGTTTAAGTCTTTTATCCATCGAGATTCATTTTTGTGAGTGGTGAGAGGTGTAGACCCTGTTTCAGTCTTTTACACGTGGCTCTCCTGCTTATAAAATCCATCTAATGTGGAGAAAGGGAAACTGGAGTGTAAAAAAGAGCCAGACTGGCACATAATGCCAAAATAGTTTATAATGAAACTTTTGACAATACTACATCAGGTTAGAAACAATTCTTATGAAACATACATAAGCTTCTACCTTTATTAGGCTTTGAATTAAAATTAAGAATCATGCTCATTCTCTATACATAAAACCTAAGGGAGTTTACATAAAGGAGTTCTAAAAGAACTTGGTATACCAAAGGAATTCATCTTAATGCTTCATTTTGGGTTGGACTAATCTACATTGATATGGCTGAGATAATTATAACAACCTGAATTCCTATTTTCTAGTAGACCACAATATTTAGTGGAGATAGATACCTGAGCATTATTGCATCAAAATTTCTTATGTATTTATACATGCAAGATATAAATTTCCTCTAACAATATCATTCTTTTAGGAACTAATAATTACATTGCTCTATTATTTAAAATACTAATGTCACAGATTTTTATTTATCTTAGACTAAGATAAAAAAAAGAGGTCATCCTCATAAAGAAATTTATTCATCAAACTATCATATATACAAGAATTTTGTCATTTTCACAGAAACTACAAGATAGCAAAGATAATGCAACAGTTGCCCTAACACCAAGGGTAGATTCTTAAAGAGGATCAGACCTGAAGTGCCAGGGAGGCTTAAAAAGTACATTTCAAAACCCATCCCAAGGAAGCATGCCTTTATACTGAAGCAGTCCACAAGTACTTCAAGTATCATTAATTTTGAAATTACTGCTACCCTCCCAAATGAAGTGCTTTCGTGGAAGTAATGAGGTGCTGATATACTTTTGTAGCCATGATGCATCTGATAACTTAACCAAATTTCCACATCCTCAAACATTTAATGAGAGAAAAATTTCAGCAAAAACATTTGCTCAGAAGTTCTGTTTTTGTGGTCAATTTCATATCAAATGAATTTATGCAGACAAATTAGATATAGAAGATATGTTGTCAGAAGTAGAGAATTCAAATGTTGCTGCTAAATAGGAAGCTGAATTAAAAGATCAGAGAGAGACAGACAGACCACTCTCATAGTAGAGGGTTTTGAACATGGAACATGTAAATCTTCTCAATGACTTACTGGCATGCCCCAGAAAATCCTTGTGGCTCAACCTGAGAAAGGTGTTATATGCACCCTCCTGATGCTGCACAGAATTTCTACATACTTGAAGATAAACTTTCTAAAGTAACAAACTTCTAAATAAGAATATTAATAGCTAAGAATAGTATTACATTAGAAACCTGATAGATATTTCAAAGCAATGATGTTTTACCAGGAATAACAGTAAATTTTCTGCATACATTCAGTAAGTTAAAACACACACACACACCACATACTCTTACACATTTAAAGAATCCTAGGGACCAAGTAATTGCTGGCCATACTCATTCGATCACTATATAGAGAGAGAAACAGAAGAGAGTTTAGATAACTTAAACAATATAAAAGAGATTCAACTTGAGAGTGCCTGTAGTGAGAATAAGATGGAATTAGTCAAGCTATGGCCCAAATGACACAGTTGTTCTGGTCACAGCTGGGTGTCAGTTTGGGCCCTACATGGCCTTCACCTCATTTCTTACATCCTTATTGTTTTTTAAATTTAGTTCCCAGCCTAAAGATGCCTATTTCGAATAGTTTAGGAGGATTGATTTAGGAGATTAACTTTTGAATTGGAAATATTGTAATAGGTCACTGAGTTATGCTGATTATTATTAAAAATAAGGGTTAATGTGGTTGTTGCTTTTAACTTTTATGTATAAAAGTGTAGTTTGGTAAATGAAGGAAATAAAATAGTCCTAGAGAGTCTACTCTCACTGTTCTCCAGAGTCACTAGCCTTCAGACAAAGTTTGGACCTATCCCTGCATATTGGCTGACAGTGAAGGCTGCCAGACTCTTTTCGCTGGGTAATGAAGTAAGCAGAAACCAATCTGCAGAGTGTTGATGCTAATAATTTGCAAGGATTTCTCATGCTGTTTTTGACAAATTTTTATTACAGTATTTAATTGTGGGAAATGAATTCACAGAAGACAATAAAGATACCTAGAAGAAGGAAGTTGCTATGGAACAAACAAAACTTCATTGTGTTAAGTCAAGGAAAACTTTCAGGGATGGATCTCTGGCACTTATGATTACATCTAGCTCCCTTACTTGTGATTTGTTCACTTGTAACCTCAGTTTATCTAAATCCTTCTTATCCTGGGATTTCTTAAAGACCTACATATCCTAAACAATTTGTTTATCTCAGCTCATACTGATAAAATCTTTCTACAAAGGCTATTAAAATAGATAAATAACATCAAATTATAGCCAGTTGCTCTCCAATTATTTCAAGAGTGATTTTTGCCTATTTAAGGATTACATGGTCCTTGAGGATAAGAACAGTTTCTCATATTTCAAAGTGTGTAACAATACTGACTATTTTGTAAAACTCAATAAATAGTTTGAACTGAGAGAAATAGAGTAATTCACTTTTATACCTTATGTTCTATGCTTAACTTCAACAAATTAGGAAGCATCTAAGGCTAAAAGGAGAATAATGCTTAATTAAAGTTAACTTTTATTGATAGCTGGAATATAGGAGACTGCATAGGACCTTAGTCTTACTGTCAGTAGGACTGTTAAGAAGTCATTTGGGGCAGCTGCTGCCTTCAGGTAGATGAGTATTTAATTGAACAAGTTCTGTAACTAAAATAAAATCTCAAGGCTCCGACCTCAGTGACTGACTAAACTCCCACTTGGCCAAGGGTATCCCTATAATTGAGTTGCTGTCTATGAAACGGAGATCAGATAGTCCTCATCATGCCCCATCCCCTTCTTAGCGATGTCCTTTGTGACTCATTAGCAGGCCTAAGGCTGCTATGAAAGATGTACCTGCAGGTCCTCAGTATACATAACAAACCACTTGAGTCTCTCTGGTACTTTGTCTCTGATTAACAGACCCTTTATCTTAAGCATTCCTTGTCAATGTTTCCTGGTCTTTAAGACAAAGCCTTACTCTTTCACCTAATTGTTAGCTAAAGAATCTTTAAACCCACCCATAATCTCTAAGCCCCACCCACCTAGCCCCCACCCGTTTGCACCCCCACTTCCAGATGTCTCATGTTTTGGGGCCAAGCCAATGTATACCATCCATGTACTGATTTATGACCTCACTTTTAATTCCTGTCTCCCTAAAATGTACAAAAGCAAACTATACCCCCACCACAGAAATTCTACTTGCTCTGGGTTTTTAAGGCATGGTACTCAGTGTCATGGTCAAGTTTCACTCAGATTAAACCTCTTTAAAATATTTTACACATGAACCCAGCCACTTATCGTCGTTTGATCTTTGATGAGCCTATCAAAACATTCAATGGGGGAAAGATTCCCTACTTAACACACGGTGATGGGTGAACTGACTGTAGAAGACTAAAACAGGACCCCCAACTTTCACCATTAATAAAAACTGATTCTCACTGGATAAAAGACTTAAACTTCAGACATGAAACTATAAAAATACTAGAAGCGAGTGCCAGGAAACACTTGAAGAAATTGGCCTGGGAAAATATTTTATGAGGAGGACCCCCCGGGCAATTGAAGCAACACCAAAAATATATTACTGGGATATAATCAAACTAAAAAGGTTCTTCACAGCCAAGAGCACAGTAGGTAAATCAAACAGACTGCCTTCAGAATGAGAGGAGATTTTTGCAGGTGATGTTTCTGACAAAGGACTGATAACTAGAATCCACAGAGAACTCAAACATTCAATAAGAAAAGAACAAACAACACCATTTATTTGTGGGCAACAGACTTGAACAGAAACTTCTCTGAAGATGATAGGCACATGGCCTACAACACAACAAAATATGCTCATCATCTTTAATCATCAGAGAAATAAAAATCAAAACCACTTAGAGATATCATCTAACTCCAGTAAGATTAGCTTACATCACAAAATCCCAAAACTACAAATGTTAGCATGGATGTGGAGAGAAGGGAACAATTCTACATTGCTGGTGGGAATGCAAACTATTACAGCCCTTTTGAAAAGAAGTTTGGAAAATACTCAAGGAACTAAAAATATACCTACCATTTGATCCTATAATTCCTCTACTAGGTATATACCCAAATGATCAAAAATCATTTTACAACAAAGACATTTGCACAAGAATGTTTATTGCATCCCAATTCATAATTTTCAAGTCATGGAAGCAGCCCAAGTACCCATCCACTCATGAATGGATTAACAAATTGTGGTATATGTATGCCGTAGAATACTAGGCAGCCATCTAAAAGAAGGAGACTTTACATCTTTCATGTTTACCTGGATGGAGCTGAAACATATTCTTCTTAGTGAAATATCTCAAGAATGGAATAAAAAGTATCCAATATACTCCATACTGCTATGAAACCAACATATGATCACCTACACATTCATATGAATAAAAAAATAACTATAATTCAGAAACAAAGAGGGAAGAGGAGGGAGAGGAAGGGGAGAGGAGAGAAAGGGGAAGGCCAGGAGGAGAGAGGGTATTTGGTGGGATGTCACCTAATGTACATAATACAATGGTACATTTCAAAACAATGAAGAACAGAGTATAAATGTCTTACCACAACAAATAAGCAAACGAGGTGATGGTTATGTTAATTATCTCAATGTAAACCTTCCACATTATTTATCAAATCAGCACATTGTACCCCATAAATGTATTAATGTATAGTTATGATTTAATAAAGAAAATAAAGTATTTTATAGAGTATGGCTTCTATCAACAGTTCTCTTACAAAAATAACACAGACATAAACACCCTAATCTTATCTTAAATGTCCATTCCAATATCTTATTTCCTATAATCAATTAGAAAGTCCCATCTTTTGTAATATTAAATCTCACATATGAATTTATGCTGTTATTTCATACAACTATTTTTCTGATTATATTTCATTTAAAATTGACTGATTTAATTTGGTATCATTTTGCCAAAACCATTAAAAAATGGTTCTTGCTAGATCACTAATTCCGAAAAGGACAATCTTAATCCCTTCTCTTTATGCTCAGCCTACAGTTCTTATCAGTTTTGGCTAAGTGCTAAACATATCAACAAAAAAAGGTAACACAATAAATCGTCTTCATCTGGGCATACATTCACCACTCTATTAAAGTGCAATAATGCATTGACATGGCATCCCAGTATCTTACAATTCAGGCCATAAAAACTTTTTAATTCCGGCTCGGCGCCTGTGGCTCAACGGACTAAGGCACCAGCCACGTACACCTGAGCTGGCGGGTTCGAATCCAGTCCGGGCCTGCCAAACAACAATGATGGCTGCAACCAAAAAATGGCCGGGCAATGTGGCGGGCACCTGTAGTCCCAGCTACTTGGGAGGTGGAGGCAGGAGACTCGCTTGAGCCCAGGAATTGGAGGTTGCTGTGAGGTGTAATGCCACAGCACTCTATCCAGGGTGAAAGCTTTAGGCTCTGTCTAAAAAAAAAAAAAAAAAAAAAAAAAAAAAGAAGATCAGAAAGAT
>CAUYRH010108689.1:0-12401 GCA_963574655.1 Perodicticus potto
TTTTGAGACAGAGCCTCAAGCTGTCACCCTGGGTAGAGTGCTGTGGCATCACAGCTCATAGCAACCTCCAACTCCTGGACTCAAGCGAGTCTCCTGCCTCCGCATCCCAAGAAGCTGGGACTACAGGTGCTTACCACAATGCCTGGCTATTTTTTGGTTGCAGCCGTCATTGTTGTTTGGCGGGCCGGGCTGGATTCGAACTTGCCAGCTCAGATGTATGTGGCTGGCGCGTTAGCTGCTTAAGCCACAGGCGCCAAGCCAACACCCGGCTATGTTTTTGTTGCAGTTTGGCTGGGGCTGGGTTTAAACCTGCCACCCTTGGTATATGGGGCCGGCACCTTATCCACTGAGCCACAGGTGCCACCCTTTTTTTTTTTCTTTTTTTGAGACAGAGTCTCACTTTGCTGTCCTTGGTAGAGTGCCATGGTGTCATACCTCAAACTCTTGGGTTCAAGCGATTCTCTTGCCTCATCCTCCCAAGTAGCTTGGACTACAGGCACCCACCACAACACCTGGCTGTTTTTAGACATGGGGGGTTCTCGCTCTGGCTCAGGCTGGTCTCGAACTTGTGAGTTCAGGCAGTCCACTTGCCTTGACCTCCCAGAGTGCTAGGATTACAGGGATTTATTTTCCTTCTTGACTGTCCCTCAGCCCCACTTCGGTTGTCCTCAGCCCCAGAAGAGTTGTGCCTCTCTCCCTGCTCTGACCCTAAAGCTGGGGTGGGTTTACGGTGGACACTCCACAAATATGTATGAGCTAATGGGCTTTTTTTTTTTTTTTTGAGGCAGAGTTTCACTATGTCGCCCTCTGTAGAGTGCTGTTGTGTCACAGCTCGCAGCAACCTCAAACTCTTGGGCTTAAGGGATTCTCTGCCTCAGCCTCCTAGGTAGCTGGGACTACAGGTGCCTGCCACAACGCCCAGCTATTTTTTTGGTTGTAGTTGTCATTGTTTGGCAGCCCTGGGCTGGGTTCGAACCCGCCAGCTCCAGTGTATGTGGCTGGCGCCCTGGCCTCTAAGCTACAGGCGCCAAGCCAATTAATGGGCTTCTTTTATTCCTGGTCTTTGTCTCTGGGGGTGTAGGGTGGGGTGTTTGTGTGCATGTGTGTGTCTGTCATTTCTTGCTGAGTCCTTGCTGCATCTCTGTCTCTCTTGCTGTCTGTCCTGGTAGGAACTACTGCTGGCCCATGCTGTCTGGGCCTTTGCCCTTCTGCTCTGGCCCCACCCTGCCTCAGCAGCCCCACCCTGCACCCTGTGGCCCCAGATAAGGGGCTGCCCAGGCCCTCTCCTGGGGGGAGGGGGACATGGGCAGAAGGAAGACCCTGACAGAGTGAGAGGAGGAGGAGGAGATGGGGAGGCTGGGTGGGCCTGACTGAGCAGCCTTGCCGCCACTCCTTCCCCAGGCAGCCAGATAAGCTGGTGGTGGTGTGGACCCGGCGGAACCGACGCATCTGCTCTAAGGTGGGGGAGAATGGCAATTGGGGCCAGGTTGGAGATGGGGCCAGTGAGAGGGGGATGTGGGGAAGGCTGGTGGAGTCTGGTAGGAAAGTGGAGCAAGGTTCAGGTTTGGATTCGAATCTATGGAGGGGAGAGGAAGATGGAGTCAAGGATGGAGATAAGGACATAGAGGGGAGCGTTAAGATTGGGGGGAGGACTCAGACTACCCCTTGTAGGCCCACAGCTGGCAGCCAGGCATCCAGAACCCATACCGAGGCACTGTGGTGTGGATGGTACCTGAGAACGTGGACATCTCTGTGACCCTGTACAGGGTGAGTCTCCAGCCATCCAGCATAGGTGGGAATGGGTGGCAGTTGCAACCCTGGGCAGCCACAGCATCACCGGGTAGGTTATTCATCCAAATAGGAACAAATAGAGGAGTGAAAACAAGAATAGGGGGGCTACTCAGCATGAGTGGTCTAGGAGGTCTCCTTGGAGGAGGCATACAGATGAGAGACAGCTGGGGTCAGGGGCTGGGTGCTTCTCGGGAGGAGGAAGGAGCATATGTGAAGGCTCCCACCAAACCCCTGAGCCAGTGCCCCCCAGCAGCACTGTACTCACCATCCCCCCTCTTCCCAGGACCCCCACGTGGACCAATATGAGGCCAAAGAGTGGACATTTATTATTGAGAATGTGAGTGGCTGGGGTGGGCTGGGCCTGGGGTCTTTGGGGACCCTGAGGGAGTACTGATGCCCCTTCCCCTGGTCTCTCCCTGGACCCATAGGAGTCCAAGGGGCAGCGGAAGGTGCTGGCCACAGCCGAGGTGGACCTGGCCCGCCATGCGGGTCCTGTGCCTGCCCAAGTTCCGCTGCGGCTGCGGCTGAAGCCCAAGTCGGTGAAGGTGGTGCAGGCTGAGCTGAGCCTTACTCTCTCAGGGGTGCTGCTGCGGGAGGGCCGTGCCACGTGAGTGCCCACCTGCCATCCTTGGCCCTGGCCTGCAGCCTCTGTCCTCAACTCTCATCTCTGACCTCTGATCCCCAGGGATGATGACATGCAGAGTCTTGCAAGTCTTATGAGTGTGAAGCCTAGTGACGTGGGCAACTTGGACGACTTTGCTGAGAGTGACGAAGATGAAGCTAATGGCCCGGGGGCCCCTGAAGCCCGGGCTAGAGTCCCCCAGCCAGGTGGGCTCACAGCCTGCCATGAATTGAGATTGCCAAAACCTGGGAAGGTGGAGGGAACCCGGGCTATAAGCCACTTGCTGCTCTGGGTTAGGGCCAGCTTGTGCCTGACAGTGATGGAGCTCATTACTGCCTTGGCAGTCGAACCTTCCCAGAAACCCTGATTGTCCCAGCTGGCACCTGGTCCTGTGCTGGCCTTGGCCCTTAGCTAAGTTGTGTAGAATGGGTTCCCAATGCCTCCCTGTGCCCCTGGCTCTCGCCTCACCCTTGGGTGATACCTGCCCAGGCCTGTACCTGACCTGACACAGCTAGGTCAGAGTCTGGAGTGAGCTGCAAGCTAATCTCCCCATCCCTTACCACCCCATCCTGGATCAGCTTTAGGCCTCCTCATCCCTCCCTTCTGCTTGGTGAGGCTTTTTCTCCTGCACTGTTGTGGCTCTCTCTCTCTCTCTTTCTCTCTCTCTCTGTGAATCTGTGGGCCTGCCTCTTCTCCCAGGCCAAAGTGGTGCCCTGAGGCCAGGGCGTGTTCCAGGTAGGCCCTGTGCTCTAGCTGGGGGCAGGGGGATCAGAGCTGCAGGGCCCAGCCTGGGCTGACTCTGCCCTTCCACCCCCCTTCCTAGCCCCTTCTCGGGAGCTGAAGACACTTTGTGAAGAGGAGGAGAGCAGAATCCAACCTCAACCCCAGCAGGCAGGTGAGGCCCAAGCTGGGCTTGGGATGGGACTGGATCCCTGGGACCCAGGCCTTAGTACCCCTTCCTCCCTTCCCCCCCAGCTGCCAGTCCTAGTGCTGAGGATACCAGCCCAGCCCCTGTGAGTGCCCCTGTGCCTCCAGCCAGGGCCTCTCGGGGCCAGGGTTCAAAGCCAGCTACTGTAGCAGGGGGCCAGGTGGGGCCTGAGGCCCCAAGGCCCCCGGGAACCCCACCAGAGATGAGGTGAGCTTTGGAATGAACCCCACACCCACCCCTGTCAACTGTTGGGAGTTACACTTCCCTCACCAACCTGCCTCTCCAGCACCGCAGGAGTCTGAAGCGGGGGGTGGATGGAGATGAGAGTTGGGAACACAAGCTCCTCTATGCTTCCTCTGTCCTCAGGTCTGCCTCCTCCTCCTCTCTCCTCAGGTCTTCAAGGCAGCCAGGCCAAGACATGGCCCCCACTGAGGCTCCTCCGCTCCGGAAAGGCTCTGAAACCCCCTGGCCCCCAGTTCCCCAAGGGGAGGATAAAGTCCTTGAAGCCTCAGGGGCTCCCGCAGTAGGAGTGGGTTCTGCTAGGGAGACCCAGACCCAGGCAAATCTTCAGGAAGGGGTGGAGGTCCATGGAGCTAGGCTGGGCCCAAGCATTGAGGATGAAGTCTCCAGAGACTCTTTGGGAGAACAGAAACACACAGTTGAGGAGGGGGCCACTGGGAACAGGGCAGAAGTTAGTGGGGTGGACACTGGGCATGGATCAGGAGTTGGAGAGTTGAACACAAAGAGGCCAGGGGTCAGGGCAGGGGAGGCTGAAGAGAGTTCAAAAGTTTGTCAAGTAGATGCTAAGCAGAGGTCAAAAGTGAGGCATGTGGACGCTAAGGGACCAGCGGCTACAGTCATAATGCCTGAGGCAAGATTCAGGGGCATTCCTGAGGCTCTTCCAAGGGGCTCTCAGTGGAGGATGGAAGTCAGGACCAGGGATGAGGCTCCCACAGGCCTGAGCCCATACCCAGCAGAGCCTACAAGGCACTCTGAGCATCTCAGTGACCTCAAGGTGGCCAGGGACACTGTAGGCCAGGAAAGAGAGGATGCAGAAATGAGCAGAGCTCCTAGTGTTGTGGGGACAGGCCTGGAGCAGGGCCCCTCTGTTGGAGCAACAAGCACCAGGCCCCAGGTGAGCAGGTGTCAGGGGACCCTCTCATCAGCTGCTCAGGAGGCAATGTCTAGGGATCTGGGGGTCTGGGAGGCAGAAGTTGGGGGGTCAAGCATCCTGAGAAAAGAGACTGAGGAAGCAAAGATGGAGGTATTGCAGACCCAGGATAGAGAAGTGGGGAGATCAGGGTTCCCTGAGCTCGAGACTGGGACATTAGATGCTGAGACACTGAGGCCTGAGGAGACAGATGCAACAAGATCAGTGGTCCTGGAGTCAGAGGTAGCTGGGACAACAGAATCTGAGCTACCAGGGACCCAGGAAACAGAGGCTCAGGGCTCAGGTATTCTGGGGACAAGAACTACGATAACAGAGATTGAGATATTGGGGACCCAGGAAGTATCTGGGGGTTCTAGGATATTGAGGATAGAAGATAAGATAGCAGAATCTGAGATATTGGGGGCCCAAGAGACAGAAGTGGGAGGATCCAGGGTACCAAAGGCAGAGGCTGAAATATTGAGGACCCAGGAGCTAGCAGCTGAGAGTTCAGGGCTCCCAGGGATAGAAGCTGAGATAGTAGGGACCCAGGAAACAGAGGTAGGGGATTCTGAGGTTCTGGGGACAGAGAGTGGGATAGCAGAAACTGAGATACTGGGAACCCTGGAAAAAACTACTGGGGGTTCACAGGTCCCAGGGACAGAAGCTGAGAGAGCAGAATCTAAGATAGTAGGTGCCCAGGAAACAGAGATAGAGGGTTCAGAGGTTATAATGGTAGAAACTGGGACAGCAGAAGGTGAGCTACCAGGGACCCAGAGGATAGCATCTGGGGATTCATGGGTCCCAGAGATAGAATCTGAGATATTGGAGGCCCAGGAGACAGAGGTTGGGGATTCAGGGGTCTCAGGGATAGAGGCTGGAGTGGCAGAGGCCAAGGTACTGATGATCCAACAAACAGAAACTATAGTTTCAGAGACTGAGAAGACAAAAGCGAAAACTTCTGAGGTCCAGGAAGCAGAAACTAGAGTTAGGGGGGCTCTCAAATATGAGGCTTTAAGGGCCCTAGACACTAACCCAAGAGTTTTAGGGTCCCAGGAAGCAGAGGCAGAGATTTCAGGAGTACGAGAACCAGAGACTAAAGTTTTAAGGGTCCAGGATGCAGAGTCTGGGGTTTGGGGGTTGTCAGAGACCATATCTGGGAATTGGGGGGCCCAGAAAGTAGAGGTGGAGATTTTAGGGCCTCCAGAGAATGAATCTGGTATTTTTGAGGCCCAGGAATCAGAGGCTGGGGTCTTGGGAAACAAGAAGGGGCAAGAAGCTGAGGGAATCCTCCCAGTGGCCAGCCTGACTGATACACAGGTGGCCGGTGGGGCAGGGGCCCGGGTGCCCAGGCCCTCGGGGGCCTCTTCCCCAGAGGAGCCTGAAGAGGACAGGAGGCTGCCGGGCAGCCAGGTAGGGATGGGGGCCGCCGAGGGCCCAGTCTGTTGCTTCCCACTAACCTGGAGCTGAGCAAACAGTGGCTCTGCATGGTCCTACCTGGTCAGCTGGAATGGGGTGGGGTGGGGGAGGCTCAGTTTGAAGAAGCCCCCTCATCCCCTCCTTTCTCAAGATGTCCTGGCTCTCCCACCCTATATCCCCTGGGCCGCATGGAGCTGGACACCCATAAGCTGATTTTCTGGGCTGACTTTGAGGTGTGGCTGCTGGTGATCTCTAATCTTGCTGGGGACCACTGACCTTGTAGGTGACCTTGGCAGATAACCCTGGAGCTGGAAACCCTTTTGCCTGGCCCTGAGACTTTAGCCAGTGTTCCGTGATGATCCCTGCAAACTCAGAGTTAGGACTGTTTTGTGCCAGGGCTACGATTTCCCAAGGGGCATGGGGCTCAAGGGCCATGTACACATTCCCTAAGCCCACTCCTATGTCTCCAGGCACCACCTGCCCTGGTCAGCTCCAGCCAGTCCCTGCTGGAGTGGTGCCAGGAAGTCACTGCTGGCTACCGTGGCGTCCGCATCACCAACTTCACCACATCCTGGCGCAATGGCTTGGCCTTCTGTGCCATCCTGCACCGATTCTACCCAGACAAGATGTGAGCTGCCAGAGGGATGGGAATGAATGGGGATGAATGGGGGGAGGTGGTGTGGACCCAGCCTCTGACACTGCTCTCTCTGCAGTGACTATGCCTCCCTTGACCCACTCAACATCAAGCAGAACAGCAAGCAGGTGAGGTGGGAAAGGAGCTACACCTGGAGGGAAACAGGGTCTAGAGTCAGGCTGTCAGTCTGAGATTTGGGTGGCTGCAGGGCCACAGCCCTAGCTTTTGGAATTTCTGACACTTTTTACCCATTTGGTTATTATTATTAAATTGTTTGTTCTCCTTGGTTTTGTTTTATTTTTTAGGGTTTACTCCCCGCCGCGCCCTGCCCCCTCCCCCAATGGTTTTCCCAAAACCACCCTTTGTAACTGGGGTTGGGGGTGTGGATGGTGTATAGTTGCTAAGCAACGACGGGGTGCTGATGCTAGATTTCCCCGGTGGGAAGGGGAAGGCGTTGCTAGCCAAACCTTGGTAACCAAGTCGCCGGAACCCCCAGCAGTTGGCCAGGCCTGGCCGCAGTGTTTCTGGGTACCACATGGCCCCCTTTAACCCTGAGCGCACCCTTCCTAGGCCTTCGATGGCTTCGCAGCCCTGGGAGTGTCGCGGCTGCTGGAGCCGGCGGACATGATGCTGCTGTCTGTGCCAGACAAGCTCATCGTCATGACGTACCTGTGTCAGATCCGCGCCTTCTGCACCGGGCAGGAGCTGCAGCTGGTGCAGTTGCAGGGCGGTGGCGGTGCCGGCACCTACCGCGTGGGAAGCGCCCAGCCCAGCTCGCCCGATGACCTGGACTCCAGTGGCTTGGCGCTCCGGCTGCGGGAGCACGGGGCTGACGCGCCCAAGGACCCTCAGGAGGCTGCGAACCTCGTGGACAGGGTGGCCCTGGAGGCAGCCTCCAGGGGCGTGGGCGCGGGTCGGGTCTTCAAGGACGGCGGGGCAGAGGCCACACAGGAAGGGCGTTCCGCGGAGGCCCCGGCTGATGGCCCTGGAGCTCGGGCGCCGGTGCTCCGGGCGGAGGGGCTAGTGAACGTGACGGGGGCTCAGGGCGGCGGGGGCAGCGTGAAGTTGAGACGGCCGTCGGTCAACGGGGAGGCCGGGCCGGTGCCCCCGCCGCGTGCGCACGGCTCCTTTTCCCACGTGCGCGACGCTGATCTGCTGAAGAAGAGGCGCTCGCGCCTGCGGAACAGCAGCTCCTTCTCGGTGGACGAGCAGGAGTCAGGAGCTGCGGGAGCCACGGGAGCTGCGGTGAGTGTCCCACCCGGACCCTGACCGGTCTCGGAGAGCCAGGCAGAGAAAGGGCGGGTCCTGAGGGGTCCCAAGAACATACCTGGTGCTGGAGTAGCACCTTCAGAGCGGTGAGACTCAGCTGGACTTTCTTTCCTTCCTTCCTTTCTTTCTTTTTTTTTTTTTATAGAGACAGAGTCTCACTTTGTTGCCTTCGGTAGAGTGCCGTGGCATCACACAGCTCACAGCAAACCTCCAACTCCTGGTCTTAGGCGATTCTCTTGCCCTCAGGCTTCTGAGTAGCTGGGACCACAGGCGCCCACCACAACGTCCGGCTGTTTTTTGTTGCAGTTTGCCCAGGGCTGGGTTTGAACCCATCACCCTCGGTATAAGGGAGCAGGGCCCTACCAACTGAGCCACAGGAGCCACCCTTTCCATTCTTTCTTCTTTCTTTCTTTCCTTCCTTCCTTCCTTTCTTTCTTTCCCTCCCTCCCTCCCTTTCTCTCTTTCTCTCTCTCTCTCTTTCTATCACAGAGTCTCACTTTGTCACCCTGGGTACAGTGCTGTAGCATTGCAGCTCACATCAGTGTCAAACTCTTGGGCTCAATTGATTCTCAGCCTCCCAAGCAGCCTGGACTACAAGTGCCCACCACATTGCCTGGCTATTTTTCTTTGCAGTTGTCATTGTTGCTTAGCAGGCTGGCACCAGGTTCTAACCCATCAGCCTTGCTACAGGTGCTGAGCCCTGGCCATTTTTAGAGATGAAGTCTCCCTCTGGCTCAGGCTGGTCAGGAACCTGTGAGCTCAGGCAATCCTCCCGCCTCGGCCTCCCAGAGTGCTGGGATTACAGGCGTGGGCCACCGTTTCCGGCCATCAGGAGGCACTTTCTGATCAGAGATTCTCTGCTGTGGTAGTGAGCTCCTGGTTAGGGGACATACTCATGTTCAAGCCAATGCCTGCTAGGCCCATTGGCACTGGGGGGGGTCAGGGTCTTGGACTGCCACCAGCCTGGGATATGTGCTAGCAGTTTCTAGTGCACTCAGTTTGAGAAATTGGGGGCTGCAGGAGGAAGTTTCCAGAAGTTTCAAGTTGTCAGCACTCCCCATGATTTATGGATTGTCAAGTGGGTTTGGGCCTTTTTTTCTCTGCTAGTGGTCCAGTGTCAACTAGTATTTACCCTGCCCTATAAGCTAGGCATAGGTTTTCTACATTCAAGGGGATTCTCCCGGGCCTCCCAATCCCAATTCTCTTACTTGGATTTTTTTTTTTTTTTTTAGAGAAAGAGTTTTGCTCAGTTGCCCTGGGATAGGGTGCTGTGGCATCATAGCTCACAGTGACCTCATACTCCTAGGTTCAAGCAATCCTCTTGCCTCAGCCTCCCAAGTAGCTGGGACAACAGACACCCACCACAACGCCTGATCAGTTTTAGAGATGGGGTCTTGCTCTTGCTCAGGCTGGTCTGGAATTCCTGAGCTCAAGGGATCCACCTGCCTCAGCTTCCTAGAATGCTAGATATCAGGCATGAGCCACCATGACCAGCCTTCTTACTAGGATCCTTAATCTCACATGCTGGAAACCAGTTTCTTCATTTCTTATAATGGGAGGTGGGAAGTGGAAACCTTTGAGAGCCACTCTAGCCTGTGTAGTTCTCAGGTCAGTCTCCTAGACTATCACAACATTGAGCTGAAGGGGAGATGGCCCTAGAAAGGGCAGGGACTTACTTAAGGACTCACAGCTTCTGAAATCCAGGATGTGGGTTAAAGTCCAGGGGTTGTGCCACTGTATCAGCTGCTTGTCTACACAGCAGGGCCAACACTGCCAGGTCTCTCCAAGCCTTCAGTTGTCCAGGGATGACCCCTGAATTTGAGGGAAAGGAGGGACTACTATATTGGGAAAGCAGAAGCTACCATTTGAGCTAAGTTAATAAGATGGCCAGGTTTTTCCCAGGTGAATAGTGGTGGTGGTGGGGGGGGAGTTGTCAAGAGGAGGAACCACACAAACAAAAATGTGGCAGCAGCAAGGTTCATGTCTCATTTAGAGCACTGGCAGTCATCTCCCTAAGGCCCAGAGGCTAAAGGGGGAGCAAGAGCCCTGAGTGCAGGTTCAGTGGCACAAGCATGGAGTCCGTGAATGAGAGGCAGAGAGGGCTCTGGAAGCACCCACCCACAGGAGATATGATGGGCAGGACTCAGGAGGACACAGCCACCTGTGGTCTTTTGGCTTCTGGACACAGCCCTTTTGATATATGTAAGTGACTCTTTACATGTTTGGTTTTTTTAAGACAGTCTCACTGTGTTGCCCTCTGTAGAGTGCTGTAGGGTCACAGCTTACAGCAATCTCCAACTCTGGGGCTTCAGCGATTCTTTTGCCTCAGCCTCCCAAGTAGCTGGGACTTACAGGCGCCCACCGCAATGCCCAGCTATTTTTTGTTGTGGTTGTCGTTATTGTTTAGCAGGCCTGGGCCGGGTTTGAACCTGCCAGCCCTGGTGTATGTGACTAATGCCCTAACCACTGAGCTATGGGCGCCGAGCCAACTCTTTACATGTTAAAGAGGAGGCTCTAAACTATACCCTTCTGGGCCTAAGTTCTGGTCCTTCTAAGCCAGGCCCTTCCCCAGCCCTTGTCTCACAGGAGATATCTGACCCTGGGGTTGGAGGAGCCCTCTGGCCACTCCTGCCACTTGTGCTCCATGTGTGCAGTGGGAGGTGGTTGAGCCTGGCCCTGCCTTTGGGAGTTCCCAAAGTCCTGGAGTAGGATAAGTTCAGGCACCTTGAAGCTGGGGTGGGCTGAAGCAAGCCCAAGAGAAGGGCAGAGTGCTTACGATGCAGCCCAGCAAGGATTCCTGAGGGTGTGGAAAGAGGAATTTGGGTCAGACATGAGGAAGCGTTGGAATGCCTATCAGGACTGATGCTGACAAGCTCAATTGCTGCTGAAGTTGGGATTCTCTGCTCTCCTCTTTCTGTGTGCCTGTTCGGCTCCCACAACCCCTTGTGGAATCCTTACAATGTGTGTGAAAGCTCTTGCAGATGGCATTGAGGCACCCCTGCAGGTTGCAAGCAAGGAAGAAGAGCTATGTGTTTCCCTAGATGACTTTTAGAGCTCTGTAACTGCTAGATCACCGGACTGAGATTTTTTTTTTCTTTCTTTTTTTTTTTTTTGAGACAGAGCCTCAAACTGTCACCCTGGATAGAGTGCTATAGCATCACAGCTCACAGCAACCTCCAATTCCTGGGCTCAAGCGAGTCTCCTGCCTCTGCCTCCCAGGTAGCTGGGACTACAGGTGCCTGCCACAACGCCCGGCCTTTTTTTTTTTGTTGTTGCAGCCGTCATTGTTGTTTGGCAGGCTCGGGCTGGATTCGAACCCACCAGCTCAGGTGTACATGGCTGGCGCCTTAGCCCGTTGAACCACAGGCGCCAAGCCGAGACCAGCCTGAGCAAGATCAAGACCCCATCTCTAAAACTAGCTAGCTATTGTGTTGGGCACCTGTAGTCCCAGCTACTCTGGAGGCTGAGGCAAGAGAATCACTTGGGTGGTGCCCATAGCTGAATAGGTAGGGCGCTGGCCACACACACTGAGGCTGGCGGGTTCAAACCCAGCCTCGGCCAACTAAAACAACAATGACAACTGCAGCAACAACAACAACAAAAATAGCCAGGTGTTGTGGCGAGCACCTGTAGTCCCAGCTACTTGGGAGGCTGAGGCAAGAGAATTACATAAACCCAACATTTGGAGGTTTCTGTAAGCTGTGACTCTATGGCACTGTACCAAGGGTGACATAATGAGACTCTGTGTAAAGAAAAAAAAAAAAGAGAATCACTTGAACCCAAAAGTTTGAGGTTGCTATGAGCTATGATGTTATGGTACTCTACCAAGGGTGTCAAAGTGAGACTGTCTCAAAAAAAAAAAAAAAAAGAAAATATAAAATAAAGTGCTTTCAGCTGGGCGCCCTTAGCATAGTGGTTACAGCGCCAGCCACATACACCCGGACTGGCAGGTTTGAACCCAGCCCAGGCCAGCTAAACAACAATGACAACTGAAACAACAACAAAAACAAAAAAAAAACTAGCCAGGCATTGTAGTGGGCACCTGTAGTCCTAGATGCTTGGGAGGCTGAGGCAAGAGAATCACTTAAGCCCAAGAGTTTGAGGTTGCTGGGAACTGTGACATCATGGCACTCTACTGAGGACGACACAGTGAGACTCTGTCTCAAAAAAAAAAAAATTTTAATAAAGTGCTTTCCAGTGTCTGACACACACTTAGTAGATATTAGCTATTATTATTTTGAGTCTAACTTTGTCGTCCTCAGTAGAGTGCTGTGGCATCATAGCTCACAACAACCTCAAACTCTTGGGCTCAAGTGATTCTCTTGCCTCAGCCTCCCAAGTAGCTGAGACTACAGGCACCTGTCACAATGCCCAGCTAGTTTTATTTTTTTATTTTTTTATTTTTTTTGAGACAGAGCCTCAAGCTATCACCCTGGATAGAGTGCCGTAGCATCACAGCTCACAGCAACCTCCAATTCCTGGGCTCAAGCGAGTCTCCTGCCTCCGCCTCCCAAGTAGCTGGGACTGCAGGCACCCGCCACAATGCCCGGCCATTTTTTGGTTGCAGCCGTCATTGTTGTTTGGCGGGCCC
>CAUYRH010108690.1:0-13524 GCA_963574655.1 Perodicticus potto
AGCTACTTGGGAGGCGGAGGCAAGAGACTCGCTTGAGCCCAGGAATTGGAGGTTGCTGTGAGCTGTGATGCCACAGCACTCTATCCAGGGTGACAGCTTGAGGCTCTGTCTCAAAAAAAAAAAAAAAAAAAGAAAGAAAGAGACCTATCATTACAAATAAGGTCCTAAAGACTTTTATTTAATGAAATTGTTTTACATGGCACTTTTAACAGATGTGACAAAATCCAAAGAAAACACTGATGTAGTCTGTCTAAGAACTACATAACAAAGAATACTATTTTACATAGCTGAGGTAAAGTAAAATTACCAGATTTAAGAACACTGATCATGGAGCTGGAACTTGATTTTAAAAAGGTTTTGTTGTAAGATTAAACAACTATGCCAAAATAATGGAACATTAAAACACTCCTCACCAAAACACTCAGAAACACAGACAACAATTTCACATTCATTTGAAGTCAGCATTTAAGTTGATTTTCCTTTGGAAATCTCATTATTTGAGTACATGAGCTTTGCTTACTTTACACACTGCCACCCTGTTCCTCTCACCTAAAACTCAGTTCTTATCTCCCTGTCATTGAAAGTGTTTTCTTTTTCGGGTGGTACCTGTGGCTCACTGAGTAGGGCACTGGCCCCATATACCAAGGTGGTGGGTTCAAACCTGGCCCCAGCCAAATTGCAACAAAAAAAATAGCTGGGGTTGTGGCCAGCGCCTGTAAGTACCAGCTAATCGGGAGGCTGAGGCAAAAGAATCGCCTAAGCCCAAGAGCTGGAGGTTGCTGTAAGCTGTGATGCCATGGCACTCTACCGAGGGTGACAAACTGAAACTCTGTCTCAAAAAAAAAGAAGAAGAAGAAAGTGTTCTTTTTCTCCTATATTTGAAATGTCCTTTATTCACCTAGTCCACCTGACAAATTCTTCCTTCAAAAACTAGCTTAAATGGGGCCTCTTTGTAGAAACTGTCCATCATCCAGTTCAGGCAGATTTAGGCTCTATTGTCTCTGTTTTAAATCTTGAATACTAGGCCGGGCGTGGTGGCGCACGCCTGTAATCCTAGCACTCTGGAAGGCAGAGGCAGGTGGATTGCCTGAGCTCAGTGGTTCGAGACCAGCCTGAGCAAGAGCCCTGAGCAAGAGCGAGGGGACTTCTCTGAAGTCTCTAAAAATAGCAGGGTGTTGTGACAGGCACCTGTACTCCCAGCTACTCAGGAGGCTGAGGCAAGAGAACTGTTATCACTTGAACCCATGTATTTAACGTTGCTGTAAGCTATGATACCACAGCACTCTATTAGGAACAACACAGTAAAACTCTGTCTCTAAATAAATAAATAAATGAATAAATAAATCTTGATTACACTTCCAATGGAGCAATATGACATCTGAATCACTGAGTACCCTCTGCATACTATGTTATGAGCTTTACAAACATATTATCTTCATCTTTCTAGGTAGGCATTATAGCCCCAATTTCTCTAGATAGCTTGCTCATGATCACAGCAGGGCCATGACAGAAATAAATGTCTACATGGCTCCAAAGCCCATTATCTTTCTACTAGTCTAGGGCTTCTAAGGTTTTAGGGGCCCATATCCCTTGAGAATCTAAGAGTTATGAAGCTTCTGCCCCCTCAAATGAACTTACATACAAAATATTATATATTACTGTAATTTGAAAGTGTTCACAGATTCCCCCGAAGCCCACCCACTGTCCTCATGAAAGTTCCTATCGATACTCACATGGCTATTCAATTAGTAAACTTCCTAAGGGAAATGACTGCCATATTTCCAATTACTAGTTCTAAACACAGTACCTAGAACATGGTGGTCACTCAAGCATCTCAATAAGTATCTTCTATATGAACAGACAGAAGGTAGAGACTAAGGATGAATGACAGGGAAAAATCTTTGCATTCCTTCAGAGCTGACCAAATGCTGTTAAATAGCGTTTTATATTGCAAATTACATCTAAAAAAGAGTTAATACAGGAAACGTAGATATTAACATACATCCCAAAGTCTCTGATAGTAACATGATCCAGTCCACATTCTCCAGGAAAAACTTTTAAAGAGCAACTACTGTTTGTTTCTTGTATCTTCCATACGCCAATCACAAACCCTATAATACTGTATAAGTGGAAACAAGATTATTATATGATTTCAGAGGGAAGGAGATAATTGCCAATGCTTGACTGTATGAACCTAAAAAAATTTAAATACTTAAGAGAAATAAGAAATACTAGGAGAGGAGTTCAACTCATTTGGAAGAGACTAGTAGGTTAGAACAATTTGAATATCATCTGATTTACTGTAGCAAGTTTTCAACTCAAATTTAATTAAAAGTTTTTATTCATATTATAGCATTAAAAATTAAACTTTATAATGGAAAAAAGTGCTTAAAAAAACTGGGCTAAACTATCCTAGAAAGTGAGAATTAATCACATTTTTGCTTCTGAATTCTAGGTGAAAGTGGTTAAGTCATTCTAAATTTTTAGTTTTCTGACCTTCAAAGTACTGGTCTATATAATAAAAGCTTTCTAAGAAAGGGAAAAATTATGAACAATGGTACAACCACAGATCAGCAAGATTTCATTCATCTAGTATGCTCAAGGATTAGGAATAGCTTACTATAGAGGGAAAAGGATACATAATGCAGAGTACAGGAGTTTAACAATGGAAAGGTAACATGACACTATGGTTAAGAAGGCTCTATAACATCAGGGTAGGAAGTACAAAGTACAGACTTTACCCTACAGGCCTGTGATTCTCTACCTAGGTGCAGTTACAAACTGGAGGTAAGGGAGAAGGGAAAATCAGAGAATCAAAATTGAGATGAGAAAAAGACATAATTACAGTTTGAAAAAAAGCAGATCTTAGGCTCGGCACCCATAGCACAGTGGTTATGGCACCAGCCACATCCACCAACGCCAGCTAAACAACGACAACTGCAAAAAAAAGTTGCCGGGCACTGTGGCAGGTACTTGTAGTCCCAGCTATTTGAGAAGCTGAGGTAAGAGAATTGCTTAAGCCCCAAGTTGGTGGTTGCTGTGAGCTGTGACGCCACTGCACTCTACCGAAGGTGAGCGACATAAGACTCTGTCTCAAAAAAAAAAAAAAAAGAAAAAGAAAAAAGCAGAGCTTAGATCTGATACCTTGAGTTGGCATTTAAAACTTACAGTAGGCTCGGCGCCTGTAGCTCAAGCCGCATACACCAGAGCTAGCGGGTTCGAATCCACCCTGGGCCTGCCAAACAACAATGACAACTACAACCAAAAGAAATAGCCAGGCATTGTGGTGGGCACCTGTAGTCTCAGCTACTTGGGAGGCAAGAGAATCACTTAAGCCCAGGAATTGGAAGTTGCTGTGAGCTGTGATGCTACGGATCTCTCCCAAGGACAACAAAATGAGACTGTCTTAAAAAAAAAAAAAAAAAAAAAAAAACTTACAGTAATTTTAATGGTCATAAAAGAGAGCTATGAGTTTTTTTTTTAACTTTTACATACATGTATATACATATATTTTATATATATACATACACATAGGTTTGGGGGTTTTTTTGGAGACAAAATCTTGCTTTGTCCCTCTAGCTAGAGTACAGTACACTGCAGCTCACTGCAACTTCAAACTCCTCAGCTCAAATGATCCTCCTGCCTGAACCTCGAGAATACTATGATTACAGGTGGGAATCACCATGCCTGGCAATTTACATTTTTTGATAATGAAAATGCAATCACGTTTCTGATGTGGTCCTATGTATGTGTATTATAGAAAATATTCAACTAAGAAGTAAGACAAAGACTTGATCCACATCTCCTGATTTAACAACAGTAGGGTTTCCATTAGCCTACAGATGCCAACACTTGAAAGTGGTATTTTAGAAAAATGAGTATAGTCCAGGCGTGGTGGCTCCACCTATAATCCCAGCACTTTGGGAGGCTAAGGGGGGTGGATTGCCCTGAGCTCACAGGTTGGAGACTAGAGCAAGAGCAAGAACGAGACCTCATTGGACATTGTGGCAGGTACCTGTAGTCCCAGCTACTCGGGAGCTGAGGCAAGAGAATCACTTGAGCCCAAGTGAAATTGCTGTGAGTTATGAGACATGGCATTCTACAGAGGGTGACAAAGTGAGACTCTGTCTCAAAAAAAAAAAAAAAGAAAAGAAAAATGATTATAATAATGTGGAATGGACTGGATGAGGCAAGACACGAGAGGCAAGAAGAAAACTGTTATCACTTACAATCATTCCTCAAATACCCATCAGTTCGCTGTTTTTTAAAATTTGCATGTATATGTATACACAATTTATTTATTTATTTTTTTGGAGACAGAGTCTCTCACACTGTTGCCCTGGGTAGAGTGCCGAGGCATCATAGCTCATCTCAAACTCTTGGATTCAAGTGATCCTCTTGTCTCCTGCCTCCCAAGTAGCTGGGACTACAGGTGCCTGCCACAATGCCGAACTATTTTTAGAGATGAGGTCTCGCTTTGCTCAAACTCCTGAGCCTAAGCAATCCCACCTTGGCCTCCCAGAGTGCTAGGATTACAGGAGTGAGCCACCATGCCCAGCCAAATCCACTTTTTTTGAACAGATACCAGTAATGAGATACCTGGATTTCTTTTCTTTTTTTTCTTTTTTTGCAGTTTTTGGCTGGGGCTGGGTTTGAACCTGCCACTTCCGGCATATGGGGTCAGTGCCCTACTCCTTTGAGCCATAGACGCCGCCCCCGAGATATCTGGATTTTAATGATTAAATCCAAAGCCAAAAATTTAAAATTAGACATTTTATTAAAATACTCTTAAAAAATTAATACTCTTGGCTGGGCGTCTGTGGCTAAACGGGCTAAGGCGCCAGCCACGTACACCTGAGCTCGCGGGTTCGAATGCAGCCCAGGCCGGCCAAACAATGACGATGGCTGCAACCAAAAAATGGCCAGGCGTTGTGGCAGGCGCCTGTAGTCCCAGCTACTTGGGAGGCGGAGGCAGAAGACTCGCATAAGCCCAGGAATTGGAGGTTGCTGTGAGCTGTGATGCCACAGCACTCTATCCAGGGCAAAAGCTTGAGGCTCTGTCTCAAAAAAAAAAAAAAAAAGATTAATACTCTTAAGATAATGTTAACAAATTATGATTCACAAGATGTGGGATGCACAAGTAGAAGTTACCTTAAGTGGTCCCTGAATCCCTATGTACACCAAGTAGTGTCCAGAGACATTTATGCATATGTAGTACTATTTTTCAAATTCATGTATTCAGTTTTTTTTTTTTTTGCAGTTTTGGCTGGGGTCGGGCTTGAACCTGCCACCCCTGGTATATGGGGCCGGCACCCTACTCCTTGACCCACAGGTGCAACCCATATTTTTCAAATTTATGTAGTAATAACTATTATAGATACAGAGAAGTGTTCATCAGATAACCAAAAAAATTAAACCTAAGTATTAATGTCTTACTTTCAGTTCCATCTTTTCAAAAACCCCTTTTCCAAACTAAATGTCATAAATTGGAGGGGAAAAAAGCTAACAATATTTTAAAAGTTAAATACAGTACAACATTCTTGAGAATTGCTACGTGGTAAATTTTTAGTTTATTTACTGTCTCATTAAGCCAAGTCTGGAGAGTTACTTAAAAGTTCACTTCCACTTCTGATATTGCAACTAACAAATCAAATTTATTTAAAAGGTCTGAGTTCAGCTTAGCTCTTTATCTTATATTTTCTTTTTCAGTAGATGCTGAAAATACTATACAACTACAGTTGTGTGAATTCATCTGTGTATAGAAGGGAGGGAAAGCAGCTCTCATGATAGTCTAAGAGACAAGCCCTTGGACTATTTGAAGAATTCACCTTTAACAGTATCTCTCTCTCTTATGTACTAAGCTCTCCTACAATCTCTTCTCACCTTCTAGGACCTTAATGCCTACTAACTGCCAGGCACTATGTTAAGCAATGAGGGTACAAAGATAATTCAATCCCAGTCTCTAGCCTTAGAGGCTTTCAGTCTGAGGTCTAAGTATTTATATAAAGCTAGTGAATTGACTACTATTGATACAGAAAAGTGTTTATCACGTACACAAAAAATTTAAATCTAAGTGTTAATGTCTTACTTTCAGTTTCATTCTTTCAAAACCCTTTTCCAAACTATTGATAGATGTCAAATATTGGAGAGAGAAAAAAAGCTAATGATATTCTAAAAGTAAATATAGTACAACATTTCTAAGAATTGCAGTAAGGTAACTTTTCAGTTTACTGTATCAGTGAACCACATCTGGAGAGTTACTTAAAAGTTCACTTCTACTTTTGAAGTTAGTTAAAATATAAATATGTATCTATCAAAGAGTGAATAAGAAAACCCTAACTAAACTAGGCACTGGGAAAGCACTAAGGTTAGCTCAAATACAAGGAATGGAAAATATTTCCTATCACTAAAACCAACAAACCAACCACAACCACTTCACACCCATAAGGATACCCATAAGGATACCCATAATCAAAAAGACAGATAATAACAAGCATTGGTGAGGATGTAGAGAAACTGGAACTCTCATATACCCCTGGTGGGAATGTAAAACAGGCAGCAGCATTTGTTAACAGCCTAGAAGTTCCTCAAAAAGTTAAACATAAGAGTTATTACATGACCCAGCATGACCTACTCTTAGGTATATACCCAAGAGAAGTGAAAACATATGTCCACACAAAAACTTGTACACAAATGTTTGTAATGTTTGTAGTAGTAGCAGCGAGGGGCGCCTGTGGCACAGTGGGTAGGGCACCGGCCCCATATACAGATGGTGGCAGGTTCGAACCTGGCCCCGGCCAGCTAAAACAGCAGTGGCAACTACAACAAAAATAGCCAGGCGTTGTGGTGGGCACCTGTAGTCCCAGCTACTTGGGAGGCTGAAGCAAGAGAATTGTCCCAAGAGTTGGAGGTTGCTGTGAGCTGTGATGCTACCGCACTCTACTGAGGCAACAGAGTAAGTCTCTGTCTCATTAAAAAAAAAAAAAAAGTGTTCATAGTAGCATTATTCATATTAGCTATATTAGAAACAACTCAAATACCTAGTCAAATGGATGACTGGCTAAACAAAATGAGATATCCATACAACAGAATATTATTCAGCCATAAAAAGGAATAAAGTACTACTTACCCATGCTACAGCCTAGATGAACCTTAAAACCTTATGTTAAGAGCAATCAGTCACAAAACACCAAATACTGTATGATTCTATTTATATGCAATGTCCACAACAAGTAAATCTCTGGAGATAGATGTTCAATCACTGGTTGCCTACGGATGGTGGGAAGGAGGAGGAATGACTGCTAAATGGGTATAGGATTTCTTTTTGGGGTGATAAACATGTCCTAAAATTAATTGTGGTGATGGGCTGCATAACCTCGAAATATACTAAAAACTACTGAATACTTTGAATAAATTAATTTTATGAAAGGTAAAAGTATCTCAATAAGGCTGTTAATAAAAACAATAAAACCCTGTAAGTCACAATACTGAATAGTTTCAAAAACCATGAAAATTTACTTATCCAGACTCTGCCTAGAGAGTCTAAGATCCTTGTAGGCTTTTAGTCTTCCTTTCCTTTCTGTTTTCTAACATTTCAACAACAAACTTTTAATCAAAAACTTCAGAGGTCTTAACCAAAAGGAAAGCTCTTGTTATCTTTCTTTTAAAATTATACTTAGACAACAGCCATTTCACACAAAGTAAGAATAATATGAAAAATGTTCTCTATTTCTCATTTCTTTTTTTAAAAAGGCAGTGGGAGGGAGCTCTCCTTTATCTGTCTCTTCCTCTAGCTTTTACCATCTATTTTCAAAATGTTATAATAAATAGAAGGAAACTATACCCATGTTCTACCTATTTTTTCTTCAACCCACTATAATCTGACTTCTTCCCATACCCTAATCCAAACTGCTTTTTTTCTAGTCACTAAAGCACTCCTACTTGCCAAACGGAATGGGCACTTTCTCAACCTCACCTTACTGGTCCTCTCAGCATTATTTGTCTCTGGTAATAACTCCTTTCTGAATCTCTCCCAGGATTTTCTGATATTTCTGGTTCTCCTCCCTACTCTCTGACCACATCTTCTCAGGAACAATTACTAGTACTTCCTTCTTTTGGCTGCTCTTTTAATTATGATGCTCTTCAACCTAAAGCTAGTCAATGTATATTCTTATCAGAATAAGCTCATTCACTCCCATGCTTTCAACTATCTTCTAAATGCTTACATGATGATGCCTAAATCTTTAACTCCATCCTGTCAACAATCTTGAGCTTCTTGAGTTCCACATTTCTACTGGATGTCTCATAGGCACCTCAGTTTTAACATGTCCAAAACTAAATTCATCCTCTTTTCCCTTGGAACGTCCTCCCACAATCTTGTTTGGTCTTCTCTACTTGTTTCTCCCGTCTTACTCGTTATGCTACCAAATGGTGCCTTCTACACTCGAGCAAGTTTACCAAGCTACAAATCTTAGAAATCATACTACTACATTTTTTTCTGTTACTACCCACATCTAGTGAATCATGGAGAGTTCTTTCTTAATCCTCATCAGAGCCATTACATGCTCTCTATTCCTTCTTAGTTCAACTTTAGGCCTTCAATAGCCCACTTAATATTTCAACAGCTTCCTATAGCCGGACGTTGTGGTGGGTGCCTGTAGTCCCAGCTACTCGGGAGGCTGAGGCAAGAGAATCGCCTAAGCCCAAAGAGTTGGAGGTTGCTGTGAGCTGTGTGACGCCACAGCACTCTACCGAGGATGATAAAGTGAGACTCTGTCTCTACAAAAAAAAAAAGAAAAAAGATTTCAACAGCTTCCCAAATTCTATACTTCATCCTGCCATCAGAATCAACTTTCTACAACACAAATGACTGTGTGTAAAACTATTGTTACAAGTTTCTTTTAAGAAATATTTACTTTTGTATTTTTATACAGACAGGGTATGTTGCTGGTCTCAAACACCTTGGCCTCAAGCAATCCTCTAGCCTCCACCTCCCAAAAGCTGGGATTATGGGCCTGAACCACTGTGCCCAGCCTGTTTACCCAAACCATTCAGTGGCTCTCCAGAGATATAGAGTAGTGATTCTCAGCTTTTATACCAGAACTTATCTGAATAACTAAAGGCTCATAATAAATCTCAAAAAGCAGGTGGAGATGAGATGGGAGCAGACACTGCTTGAGTGTTGGGCCAGCAAGTCTACTTTCTTAACACCTCCTTAACTTCCCTGTGACTCCAAAAGTTGTGGTACAAAACTGTCCAGAATTGTTATTATTGGCCTATAGAATAAAATCTAAATACAGCATAGAAGTAAGAACCTTCACGATCTGAACTCTACCTTTCCCAGCATCACCTTTAGCCTTTACCATATATTAGCTCACTCAAAATATGGTTCCACCCCTCAAGATCATTTCATGGAGTCTGTGTTGAGTAAAACCTCTAGATCTGTTAAACATGAATGTTTACCATCCTACTTTACATTTACTTGTCAGGATTATAATCTCAGCATTTTGGAAAGATATAGATATAGCTGTGATCAAGTTTTAGATCTTCCACAAATTGGCTATTTATTTGCTAGATTTGTTTATTAGCAAGATTAGTATGTTTTCAAGGTGTAACAATCTGGGCACCACAGTTTTACACAATCTTTAAGAGGATGAGGACATAACAGGTGAAGGTCAGGAATAGACAACTCATAATTAATGACATGTGGAAAATTTTCGATCCTCAACAGCAATGGAGAAATTCAAATTAAAATAAGATACCACTGGGCACTGTGGCTCACATCTCTAATCCCAGCACTTTGGGATGCTAAGACAGGAGGATCCCTTGAAGCGGGAGTTTGAACCAGCCTGGGCAACATAGTGAGACCCTGTCTCTAAAACAAAACAACACAAAACAAAACAAATGAACTGGCTATACTGGCATGCTCTTGCAGTCCCAACTACTTGAGAGGCTAAGGCAAGATTGTTTGAGCCCAGGAGTTTGAGGCTGTACTCAATCGGGCCACTGCACTCCAGCCTGGGTGACAAACCAAGACTTCTGCCTCTAAACAAAGTAAATAAATAAAAATAAAACAAGACACCATTTTCAACAATCAAATACAGATGAAGATAATTGTGATGTGAATATTCATATGTTACTGACAGTTGTATAAACTGACACAACTTTTTCAAAAAATTATTTATGAATATGTATTACATGTTTATATCCTCTTATCTTACCAAAAAGATATCTTATGCAATAGTGAAAAATATAGAAGTTTTTTTTTTTTTTTTTTTTGAGACAGAGTTTTACTGTGTCACCCTCGGTAGAGTGCCGTAGCATCAAAGCTCACAGCAACCTCAAACTCTTGGGCTCAAGTGATTCTCTTGCCTCAGCCCCCCGAGTAGCTGGGACTACAGGCACCAGCCGCAACTGGCTATTTTTAGAAATGGGGTCTCACTCTTGCTCAGGCTGGTCTCAAACCAGTGAGCTCAGGCAATCCACCCACCTCGGCCTCCCTGAGTGCTAGGATTACAGGCATGAGCCAGCGCCAAAAAATACATAAATTTTACCATAAATATTAAACACAGAATTATTAGAGATAATAGCAGAAGACAGAATGGCCTAAACATTCAATCATGACAATAAGAGGTAAAGATACAAAATAGTCACCAGGTGAAATATCACACAGATACTTAAAATTAGTTTTACAAAACAGTTATAATTATTTAAAAAACTTAACAAAATATTAGGTTTAAAAAAACAAGAATTACAGAATGATACAGAAATATTAAAATCATGAACTGAGGTGGCCTCTGGATGATGGCACATTAAGATGTCTGGATAGAAAAATTGAAAGAACATTGTGCTTAGAGTTAGACCACAGTTTGAAATGCCCACTCCACTTTCCTAAGTGAGACATCTATTATTCTATTCGTTTCCAAACTGGAACAAATACTATTACTTTACAGTGGAATAGGGTTGTAATAGCTAGATTATAATGCTCAGTTTTGGAATGTTAAAATTTAAAAATGCGTGTTTAATTGATGTAAGAATTTAAGAATAACAGAACAGTTAGAATCTATCAGCTGATCTTTGTTTTCTTTTCATGCCAGAGGGACATCCTCTCCAGCCCTCCAGTCAAGGGAAAAAGCTCCATCAACTACAGGCACCTTAATTATAGCTATTGCTTATCAAGTCAGGAAATAAAAAGAGCAAGCATTATAAAAGAATAGCCTTAGTCATCAAATCTCCAATGTATAACAGAATCACCTCACTATAGCTAGATATAATGGAAGGAAAAGGAGACCCCTTTTGTCTCTGAAAAATGAAATCTCCAATAGGAATTCCTGATTCATTCCCAAAGCATGAACCCTAAGGCAACTTCCCCTGTACAGGAGTTCAGAGACTCCAGCACCTGTCCTGAAGGCCTGCATCACCAAACAAAGCTCCTTCCTGACAGGATAGTGCCCAGGGATGACAAGATGTCTAGCATGCAAACAAAAAAAGACCAAAGACCAGACTCCCTCTTCTTCCATAACCAAAATAAGATCATAAAACACTGGTTTCACACATCTTAAATCCTCTAAGTAAACATTTTCTTCTACTTTTGTTAGAAGGGGACTTTATACAATTATTATAAATGACACCAGTCAAAAGGTACCAATATTATAGAAATTCTTAATAGTAAAGAAGAGAAAATGTCCTCTCCTTTGGCCTTTCCAGATCAAAAAGCAGTTTTTCAAAACTATATAGGCTAAATAACAAGAGAAAATATTTACAAATAAAGAATAGATTATTTAACTTGTATCCTCTATTATTGGTCTGAGAAGCAGGAATCACACAGCTCAACAATACTGTTACAATATTGTGTAAGACCAAGGATCTATTAATATTTTATAAACCATCAAAAACTTTAACGCCAAAGCTTTACTAGATGCAAGTCTATTTTAAACGTGAAAAAAGTATTTCAGTAATAAGTCATTTCACCTGCGCCTTGAAAACGACTGTACTCTGAAATACAAACTAGGCAATGTCTGGCTGCCCATTCATTTTATCACTATTAACTACGTATTCAATTTACAATCAAACTTCAGACTTAAGTGATTATTCTTGAAGGTGTCCTTTGGTGCTTAGGATCAGAATTTTCCCTAGCTGATTTCCCTTGTCCAACCCCCACCTAGGCTAAGGAGCAACCACTTCCCAAAGTCCCACTTCCTTTTCCATTCCCCAGACCTCCAGGGTTTCCAACGCCCCGGTCTTGCGCAATATCCGTAGGAGCAGCAGCCGCAACCGCCACCTCCTAAGCCGGGAAACAACCCTGGAGGGAACATTGTCAAGCAGAAAAATAAAAGAGGCGGGGAGGGGGGTAATGTAGGAAATGGACTTCTGGTCCCACGCCTTTGGATCTGACCCCCTCACAGAGACCTTATCTAGTACAATTTCAGGAACGAGACTTTTAACCCTCACCTCCTCTCAAGTCAGCCTGCACTAGGAGAAGGCAGAAGGGGCGGGGGTGGGGGGACAGGCACCGGGAAGGTTATCTCCCAGTTCAGGGCTTCGGCCCGTATCGTCGCCTCCGCCCCACCAGGACTATTGTTCCCAAGTTCCCCACCCCCACCCCGATAGGAAGTAATAGTCACATCCCCTCCGCCTTCGGCGATATCCCCTAAGAGAGTCCGAAGTGGGCTTCCTTCAGAATAACCTCCTATCCACAATTACCCCCAACCTAAAGTTAAGTTGACCCCAAGATCCCCCCCAAACCTGAGCCCTGAGAGAGAAGAGACTGGACAAGGGTAAACGGAAATCAGGCAAACCGAGATTCCTCACGGACAATCCTTTCCCAAGCGTTGGAAATAATAATTCCGAACCCAGAAACAGCAGAGATCCTACCTCGCCCACTTTGAGACTAGCTTGAGCAAAGAGACCCCACGAGTTAATGCCAAACCACCTCAAAACCTCCATTTCTCCGCCAGCCGCGATCCGCTCTCCTCCCGGTCACGGCCAGACATCCCGCCTCGACCCTCCGGGAAGGGCAGCGCGGGCGGGGAGGTGTGGGAAGGAGCCCTCCGGCCCGGCCTGCACCTCGCACGTCTCGCTCTCCCGACCGGAGAAACAATAGGTGGTCGCGGGCGGCGGTGCCGGGTGCGGGCTCGGCCCGGCGGCCGCTCCCTTCGCGTCCCGGGCGCCCGCCCAGGGGTCGCGAACGCGGGAGAAGCAGAGGCCGAAGGGCAGAGGCGGCCTCACTTCCCGTCGGCCTCCCGGACCGCTCGGCCCGAGGGCTGGCGCGCGCCCTCCGCCCCTCTCCTCACGGCCTCACACAAAGCACCGGCTGCCCGCGGCGGTGGGCTCCGGCGCCGGCCAGAGGGGACGACAGCAAGGGGACAGACTCACCATGAAGTCCCGGGCGAAGTTGTCCTCCCCGTTGTGGTCCGGACTCTTCATGGCCTGGACCCTCTGGATGAATTTCCTCAGGATCTCCACTTGCTCCATCCTCCCGCGTCCCCCCGGCCGCGGTCGCTGGCCCCCCCGCCGCCCGCCCGC
>CAUYRH010108694.1:0-23217 GCA_963574655.1 Perodicticus potto
AGGTCTGGTTTTTCTTATACTTCTAATTTTCCTTTCTTGTAAATAAATTCTGACTTACCACTACTCTTGTGGTCCGTCGATTCCTTCTTCGAATCGCCGAGACCAAGAGCCTGACATTCCGGCATCAATTCTAAACATAAAAGATTAAA
This sequence comes from Perodicticus potto, assembly GCA_963574655.1. Taxonomy (NCBI): domain Eukaryota; kingdom Metazoa; phylum Chordata; class Mammalia; order Primates; family Lorisidae; genus Perodicticus; species Perodicticus potto. The sequence continues at coordinate 150 of CAUYRH010108694.1, forward strand.
ATCTCCAACTTTTTATGGCTGACTAGTGTTCCATAGTATAAATATAACACAATTTGTTAACCTACTCATGGATTGATGGGCATTTGGGCTGCTTCCACAACTTGGAAAATATGAATTGGGCTGCAATAAACAATCTGGTGCAAATGTCTTTTCCTATAAAGTGATTTTTGTTCATCTGGGTAGACACATACTTTTCCGTTATTTTTGACCAAGGCAAATACCGCCCAGGATCAAAGCATTGCAAAACTTGGGAAAGCCACTCAAACTTTGGAATCTTTTGGCTCCTAAATGCCACACAGAGGCTGAGAGCCTGTCTAATCCCCACCCCCAGGTCATGACCTGTATCTTAACTTGTGGTGCCTTCTACTGTTCTGACTTTCTTGGAATCTCTCAACTTACTCTACACTTGTGATTAAATTTACAGCACATTACTTTTAGAACCAATAGAGTCAAAAGGATCTGCACATAAGGGGAAACTGAGATTTAGGGAGCTTGAGGACTTTTCTGACATTACTGAGTTCTGAATGAAGGAGTCTCTTAGGCAACAAGCCATAGTTCATTACTCAGTTCCTACTGATTATTTTATTTTGAGTTTTAAATAGTTTTAATAGTAAAAATTTATACTTGCTATTCAGTGTATGGGCCAAGATCTAGCAGCAGTGGTGTCTTCCAGGAGTTTATTAGAGATGCGGTGTCTCTGGTCCCAATCCACACCTCTTCATCTGGAATCTCTATTTAATAGTTTTGCTGGGTGATTCACCAAATACTCATTATAGTTTGAGAAGCATTGACATACAGAGAGTACTTGGATGAATACATAACATAATATTAAATAAAGACCACAAAACAACATAGTTAAAAATTCAAATGTCTTCAAGACAGGAGTTTTGTGGAGCTATTTCTTGCTTCAACATACTTCAATAGTATGTAAGTTTTCTATTTTATTCACTGGGCTCTGCCTAAGATTTTATTTAAAGAAAGACTTTTAAAGGTTAAACAAAACAAAATAAATCAAAATAAACCTCATTGTTTTAACCGCAAAAACTGAGGAGAGAAAATTGAGAAATAAGGTAGTATTAGCAAGACAAAGCTCTGTAGAGTAGGTTGATAAATTTGTATGGCCTTTGAGAGGCACAATCTGACCATGAGCTCTAATTGGAATTACACCCCAAAACCTAAAGTGCTTGCATTGTTGTGGTTGTCAAAAGACAAAATTACAACTAATTTAGTTCCAGATTAAATTGCTTTTCATACATGATTCATGAATCAGGGGAACTTCTATTCTACAACATGGAGTGAGCGCTCCCTTGGGCAATGGCAGCCTTTTGGGAAGGAGGACCATGGAAACAGAGTAACAGAAGAAAGCTGATTGGCTAACATCAGCTTACCTCAGGTTACTGATTCTTAGGGGTTAAAGCAGAGGGGACTTTTTTTATTATGCTATAGATGAATCTATTTGCTTTGGGAATCTATCTACTTTTTTTAAAGCATCAGTTTGATTATGTGACATTTAGCAGGACTTACTCCCTTTTGGTTTGGTCTGGTCTGTTGGTGCAAACTAGTACAGCTCTGGAAAAAGTGGCCTTCCATAATTTTTACTTGACAGGTTGTTTTCACATTGTTATGCCTTTTCTGGGATGTCTGGGATCCTCTCTTCTTCCTTCTTTCTGTTTTTACCTCCCTCCTTATATTTTTTCACGTCTTTTTTTCTCCTTTCCTTGAGTCTCTAAACTGGGCTCTATCAATTCCACGTACCTGAATGATGACCTGTTTCTGTAAACCCAACATTACCTCAACTTTCAGGAAAGGAAATCATGTGTCTTTGAGGGTTAGAGGATAGAAACATCTCCAAGTACATTCTCCTACCCATTCCACGTTACCCACACCCATGCACTTCAAGGTTGTGTATACTCTAATACAATTTGAGAGAAAATTGAACGAACTGGAAGATTCATTAGGGCCATATTCAATCACAAGGTTAGGCATAGAATGACTAGAACATTGGTATTAGGAGACTGATTATTACCTATGCTAAAGAATTTTGGAAATCCAGGGCCACAATATTGTCATCCTGAGTGGATCAAATTAACTAGACCAGGGTTTCCAAAGGTACATCTCTTTGTGTGTGATGTTGATGGAGCATAACATTCTATATTGCATTCCATTTGTTTTCTTATCATCTATATGAGTTTTATTTTAAAAAATTACATTTCATCTGTTTTCAAGTTACAACAAAAAATGCAAAGTTTTAAGTAAAATAATATTAAATTTGCATAAAACATTCAAATGCAAATTTAAAAATATTTTTAATAGGATTCGTTCCATGAACACAATGTTTTATATCAGGTATTTACACTTGAAATAACTTAAAGGAATTTTTGAAGAAGACAATTTAATGATGACCTCTTCTAATTCTTTATCATCACAAATAGATGGTATTAGATTTAAGGAATGTATGTGTTACTTGTTCTTTTAAATAAAACCTCTTTCCTTCTAGCAACCAGTATTTAGTTCTATAAATAATATGTCACAGGAGGTGTAGTTATCTAAATCTAATGATTTGGGTTTGTTTTTCTCTTTCACATGAAACTATACTGTGAGGCCTAGCACAGCTTACACGTATAAGCCTACCACTCTGGAGGCGGAGGCATGTGGATTGCTTGAGCTCAGTTCAGAGATAAGTGCTAGCAAACTACTAATAAATAACCGAAAAACTAGCCAGGTGTTGTGGCCAGTGCTTATAGTCCCAGCTACTGTGTAGGCTTGGGTAAGAGGATCTCTTGAGTGTAGAAGTTTGGGTTGCTGTGAGCTGTGATGCCAGGGTACTCGACCCAGGGCAACAGAGTGAGACTTTCACAATAACCCAAAAAACTATAATGTGAAAATATTTGTGATAATGCAGGCATGTATTTTTCTTATCAATTTTTATGCAAATTTCTAAAAATAATGATCATTTCTACTATTTAAATTTTGGAATAGTAACAAAAATGACCTTACATTTTGGCCACCTCATAAATTTTATAACCATCAATGTGTCATGGCTGACGTGTATCTCCTTTGTAGCACCCTGGCTGAGTAACTCTGGTCTACTGGTGTAGTGACCAGGCAGGGGTGAAGGAGTGCCTGGATTGTAAGTGAGCCCCATCACTTACTCATTATGTGATCTTGGATAAGTTACTGTGTGCCTCAGTTCCCTGTTCTATAAAATGGTAAGAATAGCAATGCCTACTCTATTTTAGGCTGAGGAGTGAGTTAGGATATGTTCACATATTTTATTCCTGAATAATGTCTCACATAGTGTAAGTGCTCAACTGGGTTACTCGTTTTTATTAAACGATCAGTAATAGTAAGAGTAATATATGAAAAGGGGGCCCATAGTTAAATGGCAAATCTTGAATTAGAGCAACATTATGCCTCTTCCTTAATTATGCAATTTTTACAGTACTTGATATACTTCTAATATGCATTGTGAATCTCTACATGGTGGCAGAGTTACAGTGAATACAGTGTTTTTTAAATTTATAGAACCATGGGACACTTATTTGGGCCCAAGAATCTTATGTGGACATGGCTTTGTGGAACACAGTTTGGAAAACACCAGCCTCGTGGCATTTCCAGGCCTAAGCAGACACTGGCCTTGTAGCATCTCCAGGACTAAGCTAGACTCTGTACCATTCTTTCAACAAGCAGTTCCTTTCCAAAGCTCAGTTCCAGCCCTGGCCTACATTCCTCCTATTTAGAGCCACAACCTCATGTTCTGTGTCAAGCCTGATTTATCAGAAGGTACAACTTGATAGAAACGTAATAAACAATCTTCGTGATCTTGCTAACTAATTTTAAATTATCTAACACTTTAAATGAGCCCCAGATTTTTTCTTGATTTGTTGAAGACCTCTGCCAGGGAGAACATTTGGAGCATTTGCTCCCTCAGACACCCTTTGGGTTACATGTGAATATTTCCATCCTAGTCAAATCTGTTTTCAAAATAAAGCAGGATCGGAAGCTGCTTTAAATGTTTGACCAGAGTCCAAATCCCCTTCAAAGTCTTTGTGAAATGTCATTCATGCCTAAATCCCTGATATATTTATAATGTTCCTGCTGTATCTTTTTCTTCTGCACCTTTATTTTTTGGGTGCCCATTTCATTTTTCTCTCCAGGAAGGACAGCAACCAATATTTGTTTACAGGGAGAGTCTTCCTGAGTAGCTGCCAATAGTTGCACAGACCTTGGGCCAATTTCTGTCTAACAGTCTTGGCCCATGGGGCAGATGGCAGAAGCTTCCGGTCCACATCTAGATGAAGCAGACAGGGCTGCGTTTGCTGTAGCTGGAGTCCTGGCATCCAAACCTTGCAATTCATGATAGAAAACACCAAGTACATCTAAAGGGAAAATGAAATACTATTCTTACAAATATCATTACTAGCAGTATATCATATCCCAGGAGACAGGGAGAGCAGCTGACCTCTGTTTATGAGCATTTGTCCCACTGTGATAGTGCTCGAGATCATTACATTTCAGCTCTTTACTTAGCCCAAAGCCTGGTGGGAAAATCATATTTTACCCTTTTTTGAGCTTTAGAACAGGACGTATGGATTTGGGTGCATGTGAGGTAGCACATGACAAGCTCCTGGAGTTAAAAGGGCCTCAGACCATGAGCAGTAAGTTATGATTTTGTAAGCAGCAATCTGTGCAGTAAGGCACACAGGCTACGGGCACGTAAGAAAGCACACAAACCCAGGTCTGAACATGGCTTTATTTAGCACTTACTGGTATGTCCCTCAGCAAATTCTGTTTATCTTCAAAGACGTAGTTTTCTCAGCTGTAAAATGGGTCTATGTTAAGACGGAAAGAGATGTGTATAAAAGCCTTAACAAAGGCCCGAACATAGTGAAAGCTCAATAAGTGCTATTTTTATTATATACTTAGTACCTTTTATTGGTCCAACAATTTCTATAGGATCGGCATGGCTTTCCCACAGGGGCTATCAAAGAATGCCTTCTGAATGAGCTTGCTACCCTTACAGCAATAGTACATTTTGAGAGGTTTCTTTCTCACCCTCTGGTCACCTCCTGCCCTCAAGATCCCTTTCTACATTTGGTAAGCTTTCCATGTTTGCTCTCATTCTTTACACACCCCTTGCAAAATGAGCTTTCTGCTGCTGGTGGGCTTTGCCCTACACCTTCTTGCCCTCACAGCTCTGTGTCAGCTCTTTTCCCTCTCTGGCCAGTTTTGTGAGGAAAGGACGCCGAGGGAAGATGGAGCGTCCCTCAAGAGCTCCACACCCATAATCAATTGGAAGAATTGCTAGAATTGGGCTCATACAGAAGCAAAAGAGAAGAGAGAGAAGGTGAGGAGACACATTCCTACTGAGTATGGGAAAAGAGTCCCGGATTTAGGACTCTAAGATCGAGATTGGATTCATCTCTTGGCTTGTCTAACTCTGCAATCTTAGGCAAGGTAGTACTTAAAAACTCTGAGCTTAATCCTTTTATGTGTGGTTGGTAATGCGAACTCAAAAACTTGTGTGAGAGAGTGCTTAATGTGAATCAGTTGAATTGTATTTTATAGATGAGACTTTTTTTTTTGTTTTGGAGACAGCCTGTCACTATGTAGTCCTTAGTAGAGTGCTGTGGTGTCATAGCTCACAGCAACCTCCAATTCTTGGGCTTAAGCGATTCTCTTGCCTCAGCCTCCCAAGTAGCTGGGACTACAGGCACCCGGCTATTTGTTGTTGTTGTTGTCATTGTTGTTTAGCAGGCCTGGGCCGGGTTCGAACCTACCAGCCCTGGGGTATGTGCCCAGCGCCCTAACCACTGAGCTATAGGCTCCAAGCCATGAGACTTTAGTAGAAATATTTAGCTGTAAGTTTTAAACTGTGGTATTACCTAATGTCTATATTTAGCAGTAATATTTAACTGTATTTGCTTTGCTTTGTCTGACTGTACAAACATATTTATATGTATGAGCACATGTGTATACTATCTCTGTATGTTTATCAATGCATATATTTGAAATACATATATAAATTATATATATAATTTTTGGTGCCATCTGAAAGCAAATTATGAAAATTAGGAGACTTTGTTCCTAATATTTTAGCATGTATCACATAAAAATAAGAATATTTAAAAAGATAAATAAATTGTGGTACTAATAATACCAAGTTAATAGGGTTTGAAAGTAGAGTAGAATCCTAATATAAAACAAGCATCAAATCAGACCCATAATTAACATTAAAGTATTTATCAAGCACCTACCATGCCTTGGCCAGCTTATACTTCAGCAGTTTGCCTTTTTCCTTACATCTTATTTCTAGTAGGGAAGTTATATGACATTTAGAGAAATTTGCCTTATGAAGAAAAACAATTATATACAATACTCTCCTGCATATGCAATTCCTTCTATTGAAAATTAACTTTGCATCTCCTGAGGATCAGAAAATTTGTTAAAATTTCTTTCTTTTTTTTTTTTTTTTTGCAGTTTTTGGCCGGGCTGGGTTTGAACTCACCGCCTCTGGCATTATGGGGTTGGCGCCCTACTGACTGAGCCACAGGTGCCGCCATGTTAGGAAGTCCAACTTGTTTAAAATTTGGAAAATATAAAATATAGTGAAGGAATAAAGAATTACAAGTAGTTCTTTTCTATTCAATAATTTATTTCATGAAATATTCTTTGAAATATCATTAATAGCATCGTATTATTCCACTGTGTGGATATAATGTAATTTATAATGTAAAAAAAAATCAAAGTTTATGGTTATTTCATTTCTTAGCATCTTCATGAAGAAAGGAGAATATTTATTCCTCCCTTACAGGTTCAACAGCCCAACTTGACCCTCCTGTTTGTTACACAAATCTTTTGTGCAGCATAGGAAATATTTTATTTCTTGCATACTAGATGAGATGGTTCGTTTCCACTGGCAAATCATCTGAAAGATTCTTCACCAATTATGGCATCTCATTAGGAAAGTTTTGCCTATTATGCTGAGATGATGTTACTCACTGAAGACTAAAAATACTTGCTTTCAAGATAAATCCATGCCAGTTAAGTTCCAGAAGGATTAATTTTCAGATATTTAATTCTAGAATTTAATTATATAACCTTAGAAAGCATATTTAGTGAATTCATGAAACCAAAAGGATTTTTAAAAGAATCCAGCATATTTATGCCTTTTAGTTCCCCCCACCCTCAACATCCAGTATTCATGAAAAACAGTTGTTAAACCTCAAAAAAAAAAAAATTAGGAAAGATTAATGTCCCTTTGCCATTTCTGCCATCAGATACTTTATACAGGCTTATATATATGTATCCTCTGTCCTGAGTAAAGGATACCAGTTGAATGCATTCATTAGCTCTTAATTCACTTGTGCATTCTTACCTAAAATATTACTTTTGCATATCTAATTAACATGCTACTCATTCGGTAACTCTTTTCTTTAATAAGAACTATCACATCAGAAATTATTTATTCTGACAAAGTGACATATTGTATAATTTTATCCTCAATGATAATTTTTCAATTTAAAACACTTTTATGAAATGTTAAAAATCCCCTAGCAAGGACTATTAAATGAACCATTAAGGTTATGTTATCAGTGATCACCTAACCAAACTATTTTAATTTTCTTAATCATTGAATAAAAAGTAACTACAACAGTAGAAGCACATATATGTGCAACCAAAATACAGGAATTATGCAACACTCAACATTTAGTATTGAAAGTGCCCTTTGATTTTAAGGGATAAGAAAAGGTTAATACACACAGGCTATTTTCTAGGAACTTCTAGGAGCAACTAATTTGCCTTTTAATATGTTCCTTTTTAAATATAAGACTAAATAAAAGCTATGTTACATAATAAATTAACATTAGGTTTCCTTCCAAATAATTTATTTATATTACAATATTAAATTGTGTAGTGTTTTTGTTATAATGTGATTTTTGGTCTCCTAAGTATATACCTAGTAAAGGAATTATAGGATTGAATGTTTATTGCAGCCCAATTCATAATTGCTAAGTCATTCTCAGCATTTCTACATCACAGCCCCTGCTTAAGATCTTTTAGTCAAGCACATAAAACCTAAGTATAAAATTCAAAATTTTGTCATATCTTTAAAAGGTCCATTCATGATGTGACCCAATTACCTAGCTACTATCACAACAGGTTCATTTGTACTATGTGAAACTATATATATAGTACGTAGTTTATTTATACATAGTAAATGAGAGCTTCTAGAATAAATGCATGTAACACGTTAGGGACGTCAAGCATAACTTTAACATTTTCATGATTTATAGAGATTATGGAATATTCAACATTATAATATTTACTGACCACCTGCTATGATCTAGGCTCTGCTCTGGGTGCAGGGGATACAACCGATAAGGTGATTTCTGGATATACCACATATAACTGTTGCAGTAACATTTTTATCAATTAGAAACATAACCGGTTTTTCCCCACCTTCAAATCTATTCTTCACTACTTTCTACAGTGATTTCACCTGCAACATTCTAGTAAACACTTCTATAACCACAAAAATTCTACCACTAACCATTTTATCATTTTACTGTTTTTTTTAATCATTTTTCTATCCCTCTATTCATTAAAAATACATTTCAGGGGGCCAGGCACAGTGGCTCATGCCTGTAATTCTAGCGCTCTGGGAGGCCTAGCAGGGAAGATCGCCTAAGCTCTAGAGTTCAAGACCAGCCTGAGCTAGAGTGAGACCCCAACTCTACAAATAGCCAGGTGTTGTGGCAGGCATCTGTAGTCCCAGCTACTCAGAGGCTAAGGCAAGAGAACTGCTTGAGCCCAAGAGTCTGAGGTTACTGTGAGCTATGATGCCACAGCATTCTACCAGGGGCAACAAAGTGAGGCTCTGTCTCAATTTCACATGGTTCAACCTCACGGTCATACCATAATGCATGTAATAATACAATCTTCCCATATGAGCATGACTTTGCCCCGATGTCATCTCTCTGCCTGGAAGATACCTTTCCCTTCTTCCTACTCTTTGTACCTGCTTTAAGAGTAGCTCAGACTTTACTTCTTCCTCTAACTCAACTTCATAAATAATCCACTAGAAATAAATATGGGTTAAAAGTCTCATCCTATGTGTTCTTATAGAATCTGCATTTAATCAAAATACTTACCACTGAGTGTTCTGTCAACTTACTTGTCTGCTTTCCTAACTAGCCTGTCAACTCCTTGAGATTAGGACTGTGTTTAACTCCTGGCGCAGTGCTTGGCACTCAGTAGGAACTCCAATGCTTACTGAATAATTATTACCATCACCTTTCTAAAGCTTCCCACTCCCTTTTAATTATACTTTTGTAATCCCTTTTTTCTTTTTTTTTTTTTTTGAGACAGAGTCTCAAGCTGTCACCCTGGGTAGAGTGCCCTGGTATCATAGCTCACAGCAACCTCAAACTCTTTATCTTAAACAATTCTTTTGCCTCAGCCTCCCAAGTAGCTGGGACTACAGGTGCCCGCCACAACGCCCAGCTATTTTTTTTATTGCAGTTGTCATTGTTGTTTTAGCTGGCCCAGGCCAGGTTCGAACCCACCAGCCTCAGTGTTATGTGGCCAGCGCCTTACCCACTGAGCTACGGGCGCTGCCCCACTTTTATAATTCTTATGAGAAACAGACGAGCAGACAACTATAGATTAGAATTACTTTTTTCATACTTCATAAATAGGAAAAAAATCTAGTGAGTACATCACCTTCTAAAAGTCACTTAATCTCTCTGAACTTCAGCTTTCTCATTGCAAAATGTCTGCTTAGGGAAGGCTGTGAGAATTAGAAATCATCACATAAATTACTATTGTTAATACTTGAGAGCTTATGATGTGTCAGGCTCTAACTACTTTGTCCTGTATTACTGTATTTAATCATCACAAAACTCTGTACAAGGTACTATACCAGTCCCATCCTACGGATGAGAACCTAAGGCACAAAGAAGTTAAATAACTTGCTTATAATTCCATGGCTAGTAAGATAAAGTTGGAATGCCAACAGTCTTGGCACAAGACATGCTCTTAAGCAATGCACTATATTCCCAAGAAGTACAGGACTGACAATAAAAATATGATGACAATTTACATCTGAAAAAACCAAAGTATCCTCTATACTATGGCAGACAGTTCAGGTCAGGAAGCCATAGTGTAAAACTGGGAAATCTACAAAGGCCTGATATGGTACCTGGCATACAGTGGGCATTGAATGAATAGCTCCTTAACAGAGAGAAATCAAACTTACAGAAATCACTCAGATACAAAACCTTGTACAAAATTCTATCTAAAGAGGCTCGGCTCCTGTGGCTCAATGGGCTAAGGCGCCAGCCACGTACACCTGAGCTGGCGGGTTCAAATCCAGCCTGGGCCCGCCAAACAACAATGATGGCTGCAACCAAAAAATGGCCAGGCTTTGTGGCGGGCGCCTGTAGTCCCCACTACTTGGGAGGCAGAGGCAAGAGACTCGCTTGAGCCCAGGGACTGGAGGTTGCTATGAGCTGTGATGCCACAGCTCTCTATCCAGGGTGACAGCTTGAGGCTCTGTCTCAAAAAAAAAATAAAATAAAATAAAAAGCTTTTTTTTAAAAAAAAAAAAAATTCTATCTAAAGAATCCACAAAAAAGGGAAAGGTATAATACAGTTACACACTTGTACAAAAATTTATAAACCAATGCAACCTCAACAAACTGCAGGGACCCAGAGAATACTATCTAATTTCAGGTCATTCCTAGAAGCTTGCTCATCAAATCCACATCTCAAAAGAGATGTCTGGCCCATCATTCAGCTGATTCTTGTCTACCAACAGTTACTAACAATGGCTTCTCACCTAATCTCTTTATCAATGATTGTCCCAAGTCCAACCTGCCATGTATTTAGTTTCTTGTCGTGGCACCTCACTTGGCACTGACCACCTACCTACCCTCATATCATTTCTTTCCTTAAATCTATGTATTTAGTGGTAACTGTCACATTCATATCCTTGTCCAGGACAAGTTCCACTAGCTGCCACATACAGGCTCCTCCAAAATGGTAGAAAGCATTTGGATGAAGACAAAAGGAAAAAGTTATTGCCAGGTGATACTAACATAATATAAATTTTAGAGCTGGCATAGGAGAGGAAAGAGACAGTGACGGAAACCTTCTATTCTAATACTTGCTAGAAATCTAATTTTAGACAGTGGAAATATCTTACACATTGAATTCATTTCAAGAAGACTGTGGTTGATCAAATTAAGAGGATAATTTCTTCTTTGGGGAAACAAAGGAAATAATAACTGATATCCTTGTGTGCTTATTTCTTCCCAGTACCTCCTATTTTGCAGAAGAGGAAATGGAGACTTGAACGGGTTAGTTAACTTGCCTAAAGTTACACAGCTAGACACTAGACTTCAATGCAGACTTGGATGATTCCAAGACCATACTCTTACCACACTGCAAAGAAAGGAACTATTATATCTTGAACTCAGTTCCAAAAAGTAAAGCAGAAACATACTGTTGAAGAAGGGAATAAAATTTTGAGAAAAAGAAGAAAATTTTAGGAAAGGAATTATTTCATCTTAGAATTGTGGACAGTAATAAAACAGGAAAAAAGCAGTAGATACATATCCTAGGTATGAGGACCATAGATATCAAAAAGTTCTGAGAAAGGTAGATATGAACCCTATGATTAAAGAAACTATAGCTCAGCACTCATAGCTCAGTGGTTAGGGCGCTGGCCACATACACTGAGGCTGGCGGGTTTGAACCCGGCCCCACTGCTAAAACAACGGTGACAACTGCAACAAAAAAACAGGGGAGCGTTGTGGCAGGTGCCTGTAGTCCCAGCTAGTTGGGAGACTGAGGCAAGAGAATTGCTTAAGCGCAAGAGTTTAAAGGTTGCTGTGAGCTGAGATGCCACAGCACTCTACTAGGGCAACTCAGTGAGACTCTGTCTCCAAAAAAAAAGAACAAAATGAAACAAAAAACCTACAGTCAAGGGTGTACAAAAGTAAAATAAAACTCCCTAGAATAGTAGGAGAAAGGCAAAAACCAGGATAAGTCTTACAGAAGTAAAACAAAGTAAAAACTAAGGCCTTAAAAAGAACTTTTATTTTAAATGACCCCAAAGTCATTTATAGTTTCTAGTTATAAAGAAAACCACATTACAGTGAAAAATCTCACAGCTACTCTAGGTAGTTTTAAAAGCCAGAGAACAAAGGTAACAAAAAATGAGTAATTTACACACGCTAATCTCATTTTCAAAAAGAAAAAAGTAACAGATAATGGGAATAAGTATACTAAAATTTCATGAAGGAGAAACTGTGGTTGATCTAACTTCAATTCCTATTTATATGGGTCATTCAAATGATATACCAAAGTCATGCATCACAATTTCATAAAAAGATCCAAGTTTTTCATGATATTCTTGTGGGCATGTTGACAAACTAAGAACTAGATAACTACCCAGGTAATAGCCACTGAAATTGGCTAAGTACTCAAATAGCATGATTTAATTAATTGCCAGTGACCTATTCAGTTTTGGGAAGACTGGGGTAAGGATCATGGCCCATTAAGCATTTTTTAAATGACTTAGAAGAGTTATTTTTCAAACTTCAATGTCTTTGATACTAACAGACTTATCAAATACACTGAAAGCGAACTTAGGAGATCTCTAGTAAGATAATTATAAAAACAAAACTCAAAACATGATCAAGAGCCAAAATGAACAAAATAGAATGTATACTTTACATACTGGCACTCCAAAGCCTAATGCGGAATGGGATTTAAGATTGACTGCAATAGATATAAAAAAGACCTATTTAAATTAGACCTATTTATTTAAATTGCCCATGAGTTCATTAACCAGTAACTTTAATATTTTAAAATCTAATGTAATCTGTAATTGTAAACAATAACACAAGTACATCATAACCAAAGAATGCAATGATTTGACTATGATGGATCCACTTGGCAAACTTAATACTTTCAACCTGAGATGACAGTGCCTGTTCCTCTTTGGTGCAGTCATTTACAGAATCACAAGTTAATTCCTCCTCATTTTATGAAGATTTCCAACCCAGTTCACTGCCTCTCACCAATACCATTCCCATTCTAATTCTTGGTGGTTTCAATACCCTGCCTTCTCAGATCTTTAACCTAATTTTCTCTACAGTCTTGTCCTTTACTACTTAAAATGCCAACTCTATGATAATACACTGAACTCTTCATTACTAACTACACTGCCTCCATAATCTCAAGTTCAAGCGAGATGCTCTTTGACTTACGATGAGGTTACATCTCAATAAATCCATGATAAGTTGAAAACATATTAAATACACCTAACCTACTTGACACCACGGCACTGATTAGCCTACTTTAAATGTGCTCAGAACACTTACATAAGCCTACAGTTGGACAAAATCTAACACAAAACCTATTTTATAATAAAGCATTGAATGTTTATTGTAATTTATTGCATACTATACTAAGAGTGAAAAACTGGTTATATAGGTACTCTCAAGTATGGTTTTTAGTAAATGCATATTGCTTTTGCACCAGCATAAAGTCAAAAATATTTAAATTGAAGTATCCTAAGGTGGGAACTTTATCCACTTTCAGTACCTCCTCATACCCTGATTCCAAAATCCTCGGGCCCAAAGAGATCTATAACGTTACCACCTTTTTGCACTGTCCTTACACCTTCCTCATGTCCTCTTTCCTGTAACTTACCTACCTTAGATTCCACGAGCCACCATTATAATCACTTTTTTTATTATATCCTTGATTCTCCTGCCCTTGTCTCCTTCTTTTGTACTTGCATGGCAAAACTCCAAATGTGCAAATTCATCTCTTCCTGGCAATACTGACACATTTCCTGAATCTATCCATTTCATGACCTTTCTTAGAACCTCTTCCCACCTTCTTTGCTCTCCCTGACGAATTTATTCCCTCTGTCAGATAAGATGGAATGTGAATATCTGTATTTTCCTTCCATCCCATCTATAAGCCCACTTCTATAACTTTCCTGTTACTAGGGTGAACTGTCTTGTGTTCCTACATTACCTATCCTAACCTGCCCACTTTTATACTAAATCTCAAACCCCTCTAATCTGGTAAATGCCACAAGACAGACTTTGTCTCAATCTAAGAACTATTTTTTGATAGCTAGCACTGTCAAAAAATGGAGTAAGTCATATCACAAATAGCCATTTATACGTAACTTTAAGATTCCTCTGATTAAAGGGATTTCTATAGTAAGTGGAATTAACTCCGGATAGTCACTAGCACCCTGTAGGTTCTAGAGTTCTAAGGTTTTAGAAAATATAAAATTGATAATATCACAGTATAAGTTAATAGTATTAACTGGAATATACATATTTTTATCATCCTTGACAACCTGTGTTAAATTTCTCAAGAGAGTCACTGCTGAGTACAAGATCAGCCTTTGGGGAAGGAGTAACAATGGAATGTAAGAATGAGGGACTGCCGTTTTCTGTTACTTTTTAGAAACTCGTCTAGCCATTTTGTCATTCTTCTCATGCTATTCTATTTCTAGAATTGCCACCTGTGTATAATTAGGTAATGGAATTTGAGCAATAAAGTATGTTCACTAATCATATTTGACCTTTTCATTATTAAAAAATTCCATCTGCAATTAACTAAGAAGGGCCATTAAAATGAAAAAGAAAATGTTGAATGAGTGGGAAAGACCACAAACAAAATTTTACTTATTACTGGGATAACTCAGCAGGTTAAATATATTTACCTTTAACAATCTTCTTTGCACAGTCATTATACACTTGCTCTTGAGAAGTGTTCGACTGGAACACCCGATCAAATGCATAAGGCTTGGACTAAAAAACAAACAAAAAAATATTTCAACTACATGAATTAAAAGTAAACAGACATTTCTAAGCTCGTTCACAGAAGCCATTGTACAGTTAATTTTCAAATTATTATACTTAGTATGCATCACTTCATGTCATTTTATATTTTGAGTGGGACCTTAGAGCATCATCATGTATAAATCCACTAGTAAACTTCATGAAAATGAAAATTCTGTCTTAGGATTTCCCAGAGCCTAGCACAGTAATTATGTACAGAACTACTATGTTAGCCACTCAAATGCTGCCGAGTGAACTTTTTAGAAGTAAGCGTCCACTCTGGCAAGTATTGAGACTCTATTTCAACACTATGCCATTTTGCAGAAAAGGAAAGTAGAATCTTAAAGGGTACAAAAGTTATTAATGACAAAATTAAATTAAAATTCAAACCCAATCATCAGTTTAGGCCTCCTTTTTCTTTTCTTTTTTGAGGGAGACAAGCTCTTGCTCTGTTGTCTGGGCTGGGGTACAGTGGCACGATCACAGCTCAATACAACCTCCAAGTCCTGGGCTCTCACAACCCTCCTGCCTCAGCCTCCCAAGTAGCTGGGACTATAGAAGCGTACCACCATGCCTGCCTAATTGAAACTCTGGGGTCTTGCTATGTTGCTCAGGCTGGTTTTGAACTTTTGGCCTCAAATGATCCTCCTTGCCTTGGCCTCGCAAAGTGCTAGTTTTACAAGCAAGAGCCACTGTGCCTGGTCTGCAACAGCTTTTCAATCATTCTTTCATTTAACAAATGATTATTGAATGTAAGGGTATGGCTAGGATGATGGCCAAGACAGATTAACTCTCTGCTTTAGTGGAGCTCAAGTAATAGTGGGGAGGTATTAGACAATTAAGTGACTAGAATTCTAACTCCTACAACTCAGTGCTATGAAAACTGCAATGAGCACATGTAAGAGGAGAACCTGCCTCTAGGGGAGAGTAGAACAAAGTCAGAGAAATACTCCTAGATCAGGAATGTTTAACATTAAAGGCTATTTAACAACTGAGGAATAAATGGAGCACCTAGCTGGATGTCATTCCTTTCAATATTAGTCACAAAAGGGGAGGGAAGTTTAGCGTGAGAAAGTAGTCTGGACACTGGGAATAGGATGGTTACAGCACTCAAGAAACCAAAAGAAGTTTGAAGAACAAGGAGGCAAGGATCAAATGCAAATGTCAACAGTGTAAAAAAGACAAATATCATCTTATTTTGAAAAGTTTTGAACTTATGGACCACCCCAAATAATTGGAGATTCCACAGACCACTCTTGGAGAACTGCTAATAAAGTGCAAGAAGGAGTCAGAGTCATTTAATGAAAAAATAATCAGAGTATAGTATCCATGCAAATCTAAAAAAAATCTTCAGGGAGGAAGTGATTATGTCAAATATAGCTATGGGATCAAGATCAAACTGAAAAGCATCCAATGACAAAGTCAGATTGGAATGGATTGAAAAAAGAATGGGAGGTAACCAAGTAGAGCAAAAAAATGTGGGTCTAAGAAAGATTGCTTTTTAAAAAAACGATAGGCAAGACTTGAGCAAGTTTACAAGAAAGATAATCAGCTGGGCTTGATGGGCAATACCTGAAATCCTAGCACCCCGGGATGCCAAGGATTGCTTGATCTCAGGAGTTGGAGACCAGTCTGAGCAAGAGTGAGACTTCATCCCTTCTAAAATTAGGAAAATCAGCTGGGCTTCACAGCAACCACCTATAATCCCACCTACTTGAGGAGGCTGGGGCAGGAGGACTCAAGTGCTTGAGCCCAAGAGTTTGAGCTTGCAGTGAGCTGTGATGATGCCACTGAACTCTAGCTTGCCTGGGGCAACAGAGCAAGTCTCTCAGTCTCTTAGTGTCTCTCTCTTTCTCTCCCCCTCCCTCCCTCCTTCCAAAGGAAAAAAAGGAAGACAATCTAGGAGACAGCCTGAGCATCTGAAGATAAGCCAGGTAAGGGGCCTCTGGATATTTGTAAGTATCTGCATGCTCTCTAATTTCTTCCGAAGGAAAGGGAGGAAGGCAGGCCCTAAAAAAACCTTAACATTATGGAATACTTCCTAGGTCTTAGCTGAAAAAGATCCACCTTTTAGAAAAACTATACCCCACAATCTCCTTCCCCAAAGCTTGGAATAACACTAAGAATAAAGCAGATACTGAAGGGCTATCAAAGGCCTTTCCCAGTTCTCCTTTCCCTTGCTACCTCCCAGTAAATAAAGAAAGCCAAAGCTGCTAACCTTGTTTCCATGTAACTAGTGATCACATGATCAAGTTCTAGCTAATAAGTAGTGGTGTATGCTGGGAGGTGTGTAAGAATGGTGTTATTTTCCTGATAAAAGAAACCATCTCAACTGAACTGCCCTTTCTCCTGGAATCAATGCCTAGAGCTATAGCATCCATCTTGCAAACAAGACAAGTAAGATGACGAAAAGTCGACAGCTAAGGATGACAGAGTATAACAGAGTTAGGATCCCTGAGGTAGTGGCAGTAGGAACCATCTCTTTTTTTTGTTACATGAAAAAAAAAACCTTGTTTATTTAAAAAACAATTAGCTATTTGTACCGCACTGAAGCTAAAAGCATTCCTAACAGATATGCAAAGATGATCTCACTGTGGCACCAATTTAAAATAGGTATCAATGTCTGATTATTCGTCAGCAATGACAAATGTGAACGTAATTTTTACTTAGATGTTACTGAGACATTAATATTCAATCTACAGGTGTGGCTTTAAAAACCGTTATCTACTCTTTTACTGATGTTTATAAAATAGATTCATGGTGAACAATTCTGAAAACATGTACCAAGTACATCAAAGTAAAAATCACCACCCCAAAATAAATGATACTAATGGTTTTTCTATCCAAAAACAAAGTAATTTTCTATTTATCCAGCACTTATTTAGCAACTATATCAGATATTGCAGATGAATAACACATCTATTATTTTAGAAATCATATTTAATTAGTATAGACCATTTAATTTAGTTTACCTATTTCTAAAATCTTTAAATATCATTTCAGACTATAGAGTTCAAAGAGTAATAGAAGGTAAGGCTGAGTACAATTTTGAACTAAGCTAAGAAGCTGTATATTAAGACCTAATATCAAGTCATGTCAACTGAAATGGTAGCTACTTCTAGCCTTAAAGAACCCATAATCTGGGCGGTGCCTGTGGCTCAATGGGAAGGGCGCCGGCCCCATGTACCGAGGGTGGTGGGTTCGAAGCTGGCCCCAGCCAAACTGCAACAAAAAGATGGCCAGGCGTTGTGGTGGGCGCCTGTAGTCCCAGCTGCTCGGGAAGCTGAGGCAAGACAATCGACTAAACCCAGGAGTAAGAGGGTTGCTGTGAGCAGTGTGACACCACAGCACTCTACTGAGGGCCATAGAGTGAGACTCTGTCTCTAAAAAAAAAAAGAACACATAA
Source organism: Perodicticus potto (assembly GCA_963574655.1). Lineage (NCBI taxonomy): Eukaryota > Metazoa > Chordata > Mammalia > Primates > Lorisidae > Perodicticus > Perodicticus potto. The sequence continues at coordinate 18,435 of CAUYRH010108694.1, forward strand.
TCTAGTAAAGAAGTCAAGAACTAGACCAACTAGACATTTAATAATGTGTAAAAATAATATGAAAGTGAAAATTAATTCTAATTTTGCTTGCAAGTAACACATTAATCAATAGAAAACAGGCAGAAGTACAAAGACAAATGCATCTCTTCAAATTAAGTCAAATATAATAAATTATTAAAATACACATTTAGGCTCGGCACCTGTGCCTCAAGCGACTAAGACATCAGCCACATACACCTGAGCTGGCGGGTTCGAATCCAGCCCGGGCCTGCCAAACAACAATGACGGCTGCAACCAAAAAAAAAAAAAAAAACCCGGACATTGTGGCAGACGCCTATAGTCCCAGCTACTTGGGAGGCGGAGGCAGGAGAATCCCTTGAGCCCAGGAGTTGGAGGTTGCTGTGAGCTGTGATGCCACAGCACTTGACCCAGGGTGACAGCTTGAGGCTCTGGCTAAAAAAAAAATTTAAAGAATAGAAAGAATATACCGAGCTTTGTCATATCTCAATTTTCACATCAGTAGAAAATAGTGCTCCTAAACCATTTGCAAAGAGATATGCCAAAATATAATAAAGCCTGCTTCAAAAGTACTTTATGCAGCTATTTTCTCTAGCATCTGCAAATATACAGACTACCACTACCTGACTGAAAAATAAATGGTAATTATTAAAAGGCAGTACACAAACATGAAAATAAGTTGTGACCGAGTGATTATTTTTCTAGAAGTTATATCATTACTAAATAAAAAATTAATGTAAATGCTGGTTGGCATCAAGTTGACAATAGTCTCCTTATTTTGACTACAAAACCAAATTATAATTATTAAGTATATTAAGTAAGGCAAATGCTTTGATTAAATATCTAGCCATGGTTCAGTGCCTAGAGCTCAAGTGGCTAAGGCACCAGCCACACACACCAGACCGGGCGAGTTCAAATCCATCCCCGGCCTGCCAAACAACAATGACAACTACAACCAAAAAATAGCCGGGTGTTGTGGCAGGTGCCTGTAGTCTCAGCTACTTGGGAAGCTGAGGCAAGAGAATCACTAAAGCCCAAGAGCTGGAGGTTGCTATGAACTGTGATGCCACAGCGCTTTACACAGGGTGACAGATTGAGGCTCTGTCTCAAAAAATAAAATAAAATAAAGATCTAGCCATATGTTACTAACTGACCCTGGCTTCCTGGGATGATTATCATGACTTTGGGAAACATAAAAATTTCTAATGGTCTATAATGAAGGCATATCTTTATCTTTCATATAAAGGAAAATTCAGTATCTGGACATCTATATTTTATTTTATTTTATTTATTTCTTTTTTCTTTTGAGACAGAGCCTCAAGCTGTCACCCTGGATAGAGTGCGGTGACATCACAGCTCACAGCAACCTCCAAATCCTGGGCTCAAGCGAGTCTCCTGCCTCTGCCTCCCAAGTAGCTGTGACTGCAGGCGCCTGCCACAACGCCCAGCCATTTTTTTTTTTTTTTTTTGGTTGCAGCCGTCATTGTTGTCTGGCAGGCCTGGGCTGGATTTGAACCCACCAGCTCAGGTGTACGTGGCTGGTGCCTTAGATGCTTGAGCCACAGGCACCGAGCCAGGACATCTATATTTTAAACACCTGGCTGTTAGCCTTGACAGGTACATTATGCAGTCTTTAATTCTATGTATCTTCAAATATATTCCAAGTTTCAAATTTCAATTTTACTAACCCCCAGTCACAAGATACATTCACTTCTGACTTAGGCTTCACAGGGAGAAACCAAACAAAAATAAGTTCAACTGAACTGCAACTGTACCTTAGATTTCTCAAGTAAACCGATTCCTGTTTGAGTCTGTACAGACTAGGCTAAACACCATTTTTGGTTATGAAGGACATCATTCTGGCAGGGATATGCCTTTCCCTGCAATTCTGAATAGCAATCTTTTCAGTTCACAAGGGACTGTATTATATTAGATTTTCCTTAGTTAGTCACTGCTTGGAGGCTAACATTCCACAAGTGTAAAAAGTATTTGATAATGGCTCCCTTTTCTCTGAATTTTCACTCTTGAGGTAATCAAGGACCGAATCATCATTCACATGAAAAGAGAAATCATGTTTTGCCTTACACAAGGAACTGGAAAAGATTATCTAATTAGTTTTATTCACTTCTAATTTCTACGAACTATGACAGCTTTTTGGTCCATGATTAGCAAAGATACTTAATGATGCAAATGAGCATGTTCTACTTTTATGATGTATAAATAAGTATTTTTTTCTATTGTTTTTTTCCTACTGTTAATAGTTTCAGCAAGTTCATTTGAATCACTTGTTTCCAGTGTCCTCCTTGTTTTGTGGACAAAAAGTTCTCTAATTTAAAGCAAGTAGGTTTAGGGAAGCGCCTGTGGCTCAGTGGGTGGGGCACCCGCCCCATATACTGAGGGTGGTGAGTTCGAACCCAGCCCAGGCCAATCTGCAAGGAAAAAAATAGCCAGGCATTGTAGCGGGCACCTGTAGTCCCAGCTATTCAAGAGGCAGAGGCAAGGAAATCGCCTAAGCCCAGGAGTGGGAGGTTCCTGTGAGCTGTGTGACACCACGGCACTCTACCCTGGGCGATAAAGTGAAACTCTGTCTCTAAAAAAAAAAAGTAGGTTCAGGTTATATTTGTATCACACAAGTTTTTGTAAAATTCATCTTATTTCAATATGTGAGACAGCACTCTACAGAGCACTTCATTATAAATAAATCTGTATTAAACACTGCACAACACACAAAGAAACACTATAAAAATTAAAATAAAATTTGGGCGGCACCTGTGGCTCAAAGGAGTAGGGCACCGACCCCATATACCAGAGGTGGTGGGTTCAAACCCGGCCCCGGCCAAAAAAAAAAATTAAATTAAAAAACTTAAATGCCATGGGGCCACAATGTATTAAAAACCACTGATTAGGCTCAGCGCCTGTGGCTCAAGTAGCTAAGGCGCCAGCCACGTACACCTGAGCTGGCGGGTTCGAATCCAGCCCCGGCCCCAAACAACAATAACGGCTGCAACCAGGCCGGGCGCCTGTAGTCACAGCTACTTGGGAGGCGGAGGCAGGAGACTCACTTGAGCCCAGGAATTGGAGGTTGCTGTGAGCTGTGATGCCACAGCACTCTATCCAGGGTGACAGCTTGAGGCTCTGTCTCAAAAAAAAAAAAAAAAAACAAACCAAAAACCAGGCTCTGCGCCTGTGGCTCAAGCGGCTAAGGCACCAGCCACGGACACCTGAGCTGGCAGGTTGGAATCCAGCTCAGGCCTGCCAAACAATGACGAATGCAACCAAAAAATGGCTAGACATTGTGGCAGGTGCCTATAGTCCCAGCTACTTGGGAGGCGGAGGCAGGAGACTCGCTTTAGCCCAGGAATTGGAGGTTGCTGTGAGCTGTGATGTCACAGTACTCTATCCAGGGCGACAGCTTGAGGCTCTGTCTCAAAAAAAAAAACAAAAAAAACAAAACCACTGATTAGGCTCAGCGCCTGTAACTCAAGTGGCTGAGGCACCAGCCACATACACCAGAGCTGGTGGGTTTGAATCCAGCCTGGGCCTGCCAAACAACAAATGACAACTACAATCATTAATAGCTGGGTGTTGTGGCAGGCACCTGTAGTCCCATCTGCTTGGGAGGCTGAGGCAAGAGAAGTGCTTAAGCCCAGGAATTAGAGGTTGCTGTGAGCTGTGATGCTACAGCACTAAACCCAGGAATTAGAGGTTGCTGTGAGCTGTGATGCTACAGCACTCTACCCAAGGGGACAGCTTAAGGCTCTGTTTAAAAAAAAAAAAAACACTGATTACATTAGTGACAGGAAGAATGTTTGGGCAAAGTTTTGGGGGGGCAGAGTTTTTAACAAGAACTTAGAAGGAAACTGGGATCCTTAAGAATTATTTTCTCTATGAGAAAATATTATGCTTTTAACTCAGTAACATTATAAACTAGACATTAAATTTTGACTTAAATAGAAGACTGTATAAAAAATGTTCCTAAATCATTTTTTTTTTTTTAGAGACAAGAGTCTCACTTTGTCCCCTCAGTAGAGTGCTATAACGTCACAGCTCACAGCAACCTCCAGCTCTTGGGCTTAGGTGATTCTCTTGTCTCAGTCTCCTGATAGTTGGGACTACAGGCGCCACCACAACACCCAGCTATTTTTCTTTTGTTGCAGTTTGGCCTGGGTGGAGTTTGAACCCACCACCCTCAGTATATGGGGCCAGAGCCCTACTCACTGAGCCACAGGCGCCGCCTCAGGATACATGTTTTTATTTATTTATTTATTTATTTTTGTAGAGACAGAGTCTCACTTTTCCGCCCTCAGTAGAGTGCCGTGGCGTCACACAGCTCACAACAACCTCCAACTCCTGGGCTTAGGCGATTCTCTTGCCTCAGCCTCCCAAGTAGCTAACCCTACAGGTGCCTGCTACAATGCCCAGGTATTTCTCTGTTTTGCAGTTTGGCTGAGGCCGCGTTTGAACCCGCCACCTTCAGTATATGGGGCCAGCGTCCTACTCGATGAGCCACAGGCGCCACCCCTTTAAATCATGTTTAAAATAATTTAGTTTGACTTGGCGCCTGTGGCTCAATGGGCTAAGGTGCTAGCCATGTACACCTGAGCTGGAGGGTTTGAATCCAGCCCGGGCCTGCCAAACAACAATGACGGCTGTAACCAAAAACTGGCCGGGCGTTGTGGCGGCGCCTGTAGTTCCAGCTACTTGGGAGGCGGAGGCAGGAGACTCGCTTGAGCCCAGGAATTGGAGGTTGCTATGAGCTGTGATG
>CAUYRH010108698.1:0-39436 GCA_963574655.1 Perodicticus potto
TTGAGACAGAGCCTCAAGCTGTCACCCTGGATAGAGTGCTGTGGCATCACAGCTCACAGCAACCTCCAATTCCTGGGCTCAAGCGAGTCTCCTGCCTCCGCCTCCCAAGTAGCTGGGACTACAGGCGCCCGCCACAACATCTGGCCATTTTTTGGTTGCAGCCATCATTGTTGTTCGGCGGGCCCGGGTTGGATTCGAACCCGCCAGCTCAGGTGTACGTGGCTGGCGCCTTAACCGCTTGAGCCACAGGCGCCGAGCCAAAGGGAAAGATTTTTTAAAGGCATAGCTCTTAGCCAAAGAATAGAAAATAGAATACTGATTCAGAGAAAAGAATTTAAAACAAGCTACCCAGACTAAGAGTGCATCAAACCAACTCAGAAATGTCAGGTTACAAATTATTTTAAAATAAAGTAAATTTATGCACAATCATAGTGAGAAAAAATAACAGCCATATCAATTATTTGATGAGTCAATGAGAATTCCTAGAGAGTGGCAGTGTCCTATGGGAGGGTCTGGGCAGAGGCCTTCAACAGATGCCAGGGTGGCAAAGTCCCAGTTCCAGAGGTCAAAGCCTTACTCTTTAGCTATTTGCAAGATTACTTGAAACCCAAGACATTCCTTCAGTACACTTACACACATAGAGATACCAAGATACTAGAGATGGAGGCTTCTCTGAGATCACACAACTGATAAATGACAGAGAAGTTACTTCACTTCTTGTCTTCTGATGCCAAGAACATAGATTTTTATCATTTCCCTGAATTTTCATCTTTAAGAAAACAAACACTGGAGCGAATCTCTCATTGCTGGTTTGGTTTTTAATTTATTTTCTTGGCTTTGGAATCTCAGAAATAGTGTGTCTAGTTAGAAGAAAGACTTGGGTAAGATAAATCTAAACCCTTTTGCTCTTACTGAAGGGAACAGAGCTGGCTGGCGTTGCTTGGAGGGAGGGGAAGAGGAGCCCAGGGGCCAAAGAGTACAAGTGGAAAACAGCAGAGACCACGTGGGACCCAGAGGGAGCAGCTGATGCCTGTGTTCCACTAAGAATTATCAACCCTTCTCAAAATAGAAAAGAAAGACGTTCACACTGCGGTAAAATTGTCAGAAAGCTAAGATGATGCTAGTTTGAGGACCATAATGCATTTTTGATGTTAACATGTCCTTTCTTTTATAAAATAATGAAAAAAGTAGATGGTCTCTAAAATCTTCTTCTAGACGGTTGTCTGAAATGTGGCAACCTTAAACCAATAAGTTGATTATCATATTATTTTTAGGGAAATCCTATCAGTCTGAAAAATGCCGAAGTCTGAATATTCTGTGTCTGCAGGGCAAAAGTGGCAAATGTTAACAAAAGAGCATCAGCAGTCATTGTACATATGTATGTGTTAGTGTGTATGAGCGAGAAAGCTGGAGACACACAGAAAAAGAGGGAAATAGGGAAGGCCAGAGAAGAAGATGGGAAATTTAGAGAGGCATTCTGGGAACAGAAGACACTGGCATTCATAGGAGAATACCTCAGCTCTGCAGAAAATATGGCACTTGCCTTAGCCTCAGTCGCCCTGAAAAGCAGAGCCTGGGACATGGGTGTATGCAGACAGTTGATTTGGGGAAGTGATTCTGGGAAACGGTAATGGGAGAACAGGGAAACTAGGAAGGAGGGACAGAGCATGGATACCTGACATTCCGTCTCACTGGGACCTTCTGGGGAGCTGCATGGAATGCACCTCGCAATTGTCTGTCAATGACAAAGAAAGGGGAGCATTTATCCATCGATTCACATTCATTCCCCATACCTCCATGGTTGTCCCGTGGGCTGCCTACTCCCCCATACTTCCAGCTTATGCCTATATGAGCGTCAAGAGGGTTTCTGCAGGTGTCCCAGACAGTGGAGTCAGAGGAACCCTGGGGAAGAATGCAAGAAGTACAAGATGCAGTTGAGATGAGATGCTGCGAGGTTATAACCATGCAGAACTGGTTGCCACTTCAATGGCTGGGGCAAAATGTGGGCGAGGAGAAAGTGATGCAATGCACCCACAGTGTTTTATACAATGCTTTTGTCCAGCAGAAGGATCCAGAAGCAATAGTTCCATCGTAAGAAACAAAAGCTTTTAGGTGAAACTTTAGTAGTACGTGTTGTTCTTCCCATTAGTCTCTAGTGATTTTGGTCTTGTCCCAGTGACAGCTTGGGCAGGCAGGAATTCTTCTACCATGCACCTAAGTACAGCTGAGACTATAGCTGATGTCTCAGGATTCCTTACTTCCTAAAGTCCCTAATCCCCTCTTACATTTACACAGCAGCTGCAGTGACCTGTTTTTCTGCATAATTACTTTATAATTCATTCCTAAGCATTCCTGCAAAGGGACTCCTTCAATTCCCTGTGATCCACACCGGCTCAGTCCCAGCCTGGGATAAGCCAGTACTGCCATATTTGTACATGCCTACTAATGTTACAGAACATTTTCATGTGACATTTCTCATTTGACCCACATATCAATGCCAGAGGAATAGGTTCAGACAGGAAGAGTGACAGCAATGTTACCAAGGTAGCACAGTGACCAAGCCATAGAATGCTAGGATTTCTGACAATGTTCTTTCTTCATGAACATTATTTCTTGATCATAACAGTTGAAAACCACTGATTCTCCTTCTACAAATCAAAACTGGGGTGTTGCATCATGACCATCTTCTGCCACAATTATCACTGTGCCCCTTAGTGGGCCACTTGATATTCTTGGTAGTAGAAAGAATGATGTAAATTCTGCCTATCTTAAAAACAGAAATAACTTATTGGAAGGACCAGGGTTGCCTCATGGAATCAATGGAAAGGCTAAAGTACTAAGCTAATGAACAAACCAGAAACAAATTTACAGGATTGACTAGGTTATGTTTAGGCAACTTGAGTCAATAAAGGCTTATTTCTTGCTCAAGCCACAAATCCATCTTGGGTTAGGAAAGGGCTTCTGCTCAACACAGTCACTCAGGGCCCCAGACTGATAAAGTAGCCACCATCTCAAACATTGCTAGTGGTCATGACAGAGCAAAAAGAGAATTCTAGAGGGCCTGACTCAACTCATTAGATTCTCAGCCCTGAAGTAACATGCATCACTTCCAACCAATTCATTGGGCATAACTGACCATATGGCTCTCCCCAACCACAAGGCAGCCAGGAAATGAAATTGTGCCACATAATCAGAAGAAGGAAAGAACCAGAAATAGCTGACAAGTAGCACTCAAGACTAACCCAGCTGTGCAGAAAGAAATTTCCCTGTGAATGGTGACACCACTGGACATTGTTGGTCATTACCAGTGCTTCCAGAATGAAGCCTAAACTGTCTTCAAACTCCTGAATTCATTATTTATTCAAAGTCCCTGTTAATTGACTTGAGTACATAACTGTGTCCTAGTTGCCAGTACTTGTCTCTCACCTTGTCATTTGGTGAATGCCATCGCAAATTCCCCAAATGTAAGAGATTAGATCGTGGGCAGTCAAAATGGGGGAGAGAATGTTTACTCTGTGATAAATGTCTGATATATTGAACTATTAGAGTGGAAATTAGTGCTACATGGGTCATTCACTCATATCTCCATCTATATGTTCATTTGGGCAACAAATGTTTACTGAGATCCCACCAGCTTTTAGACACTCTGAAGATACCAAGATAAATAAGACATGGTCCTTCAGCTGCAGGTATTCTAATAGAGAAGATAGACATTAAATAAATAATTGCAGTGCAGTACGGTAAGTCTGTATACAGAGATTAATGCTAAAGGATGATGTTGGCACAAAGTAGGGAGTAATTAACTTTAATGAGAGTGGGTGCACTGGTCAGGAATGGACATTCTAGGAAGAAGCTACAGTGTGGGTGGGGGCGAAGCTGTATAGTGCCTTCTTTAGGCACAGAGGAGTAACACAGTATGTCAGGGACATAGAAAACAAGATAACGCTAAGGCTAGAGAGGGAGGCAGACGTCAAAGCAGAGAAGGCTTTCCTGGCCATGCTGGGCATGGACTTTGCCCTTCAGGGAGTAGGAAAGATGACATTGGGGGTGGGATGTTGGTCCAGACTAAGGGAGGAATGGACTGACACCTGGAGCCTGGAATATTCTTTGAGACAGGGCAGTGGTTTCCAAACGATAACCAGATAAGGACAGAAAACCCAAATAGCATATCCAGAGCCACTGAGCCCTAGCAAGCGAAGGGAAGGTTATTCCAACCACAGCAGGAAGTCTAGCTACTCGTGCCCATTCCAGGGAGTGGTCTTAGCCATGGGGTGGAAGTCAGAGCAGTGCGCATGGCTGGAGGGTGTGAAGTCATCAAGTTTTACCAGTTGGTAGCAGGCAAAAGGGAAGCACAGAGCTTGGAGCCTGGAGCTTGGAGCACTGACTTGGAAAAGGCAGCATTTGATACTTGGAAGCTCTATTTAGGAGATCTCTGAAGGAGGCAAATCAAGACAACAGATAGCTAGTAAGGGAACCCCAGGTCAGTCTGGACAGTTTATAGGAGGCCTCCTAAATGGGAAAACTTGCTGGCCAAGGATTTCTCTCTCAAAGGGATAAGTACAACAGAGTCTACAAAACATAGGTGAACAGGCTAAGTGTCCCGGCCCAGCCTTGGAGGAAGAAACAGAGGTATTTGTCATGTTGCCAATCTGAACTAGGATAACTAGCTCACAAGTAAAACTTGATTACAGAAAGATGGCAAAACAAAACAAAGCAAAAACTCCAGAAACAATACAGAGGGCTGGACCTAAGGCACACCCAGTAGAATGTTGATTGACTACTTAGCAGCATCTGTTACTGAAACATGGCTCCTTAAACTCCTGACAGCCCAGGCTGGGCTGGGCCTGAATGTGACGGCTTTGCTGCAGGAAGAAGAAGCGGGGCTGGTCATGACTTCACAGACGTGAAGTAGAAGTGAGTGATGAAGATGAAAGAGGGTAGAAAATACAGGTCCTGACTGCAGACCTTCATGCATTCTGATTCTGCAGAGTAAATCATTCTCCTCCAGCCTTCTGTGCCTTTAAGGTTTGCTAATGCTAGAAACGAGAATGAAGTATAAACTCCTTTGCATGGCACTCCTGTCCCCTGACTTGGTCCCTACCTCTCTCTAGCTTCATCGGCCACCCTTCTGCATTCTATTCGACCCTCTTATAATGCCACACTCCTGGCTACTCACACCTCTGTGCCTTTATTAAAGCCATTCCCTTTGGCCAGATTTAGCAAATCAAATACAGGATGTCCAGTTAAAATTTGAATTTCAAGTAAACAATGAATAAATTTTCTGTGTGTGACAGTATGTCCTATGCAATGTCTGGGATATATTTATATTAAAATTTTCTCTTTTGGCTCAGCGCCTGTGGCTCAAGTGGCTAAGGCACCAGCCACATACACCTGAGCTGGCGAGTTCGAATCCAGCACGGGCCCGCCAAACAACAATGACGGCTGCAACCAAAAAATGGCCGGGTGTTGTGGCGGGCGCCTGTAGTCCCAGCTACGTGGGAGGTGGAGGCAGGAGACTTGCTTGAGTCCAGGAGTTGGAGGTTGCTGTGACCTGTGATGCCACAGCACTCTATCCAGGGTGACAGCTTGAGGCTCTGTCTCAAAAAAAAAAAAAAAATTTTTTTTCTCTTTTGTGTGAAACTCAAATTTAACTGGGTGTCCGACATTGGATCTGGCTGCCCTAACTGGAATGCTTTCTTATTCATTTTTGGGGATGCATTCCAACCGTCCTGTAGGATGCCACTTTACTGGTAAAGAAATTATGACTCAGAGAGGCTAAGTGACTTACCCAAGGTCGTGGAACTGACTAAGGGTTAAGTATCTTCTGATCCCCAGCCTGGCACTCTTGTAATTGTCTACAAAAAGCTTTGATGGAAGATTTCTAGGATTGTTGGATTGTAGGGTTCATGGTAATCCTTCTTACAGTAGAGAACATAGAATGGAAATGGCATTTTAATACGGACCTGCCTGGTTTGGGAACAAAGGAAGAATTACTTTTATAGTTGCTAATTTTCATATATCCCTATACATCTTATGATAACACCTCCCTTAAAGAAAAAAGGTAAGGAAAGTATCTTTTGTATTTATTTATTTATTTATTTAATTTATTTTCAAGACAGAGTCTCACTCTGTTGCCCAAGCTAGAGTGCTGTGGCATCAGCCCAGCTCATGGCAACCTCAAACTCCTGGGTTCAAGTAATCCTCCTATCTCAGCCTCATAAGTAGCTGGGGTTACAGGTGCCCACCACAATGTCTAGCTATTTTTTTCTATTTTTCAGTAGTGATGGGGTCTCACTCTTGCTCAGGCTGATCCTGAACTCCTGAGTTCAGGGATCCACCCACCTCAGCCTCCCAGAGTGCTAGGATTACAGGTGTGATCACCATGCTGGGCTGGAAAATATCTTTAAATTATTGGCTCTTAATAATGTCAATCATTTCAAATCATGACATAGTTTTACTGCTATCGATAGTAAAGGCTCAGTGAGATTCCAAGACCTCTGTCCTGTAACTAGGCATTAACACTTCATGTGCCCTACATTGGAAAAGGCTTCCTTTGCCAAAAATTGGGCTTTAATTCATTGTCTTTATAATCCTTATGCTCTGCCCTAGATATAGTTTACTAAGAACTCAAAACCACAAGCATTTGGGCCATAAATCTTACCCAGGGTAAAGTGTATTAAATATCAAGAAATTTAAGTCTATAATTCCTTCTTGGACAATTCTCACTTGATTTTCAATATCCATTTTATTTAATCTTTCTCTCAGCTGTGTTGTCCTTATTTTTAACCTACAAAGTCTCTAATTGCCCTGTAATAACTTGAGCTTATCTTCTTAGAGACATTTCCTTACACATTTACTTAATAACATTTAAAGGTACATGACCCCTACACTTTAACTTAAAGAGAGTAAGCACGGATATCTACTCATAAGCTGTAATATTGGGGAACAGAATAAATATTAAACTCATTTGGTGTAAAATCTGGCATAAGAACCTTTTCTTCTGATACCTTTGTTTGAACCTTTCCCTCTTGCCCGAGAATGCCTGCCTCCTCCCCAACTATCCATCCTCCCCATTCTTAAAGGGTTAGCTTAAAATCTCTCTCCCCTATGATGACTTCCCAAATATCTCAGCCCAAGGAATCCCTCCTAATTTTAAACTTCCATATCGCTCACTTGGCCTTTAATGCAGTTATGGAATTTTAAATTTGACAAAGCAAGTTTCCCATATATTTATACCTTAAAGCATTTTCTACATGCCTTTGTCTCTCACAGCACCTATCCGTTTCATTGTACTAATTTGCAATTGATATTTATTTGTTCATTTGCTTGTTGTTAAGATGTCTCCCTTCCTCCTTCTTCTCTGTATGTCTCCATCTCCAACCATTCCTCAATAGTGTATTCTCAGCACTTTGTACAATGCTTGGTATTTGTTGAATGAATAAATGCCCAATCACCATAACAATCCTGTCAGTAAACATTACTATCCTCATTTCATTAAAGGAGAAGATTGAGTTGCAGTGACTTGAGTAACTTACCCAAGATTAACTGGTGTCTGATAGAGCTGGATTTCTCCAGGAAGGTTTTCTGATTTTCTAGCTGTGAGGCTTTGAACAAGTTTTTTACCCTTGCTGTGCTTGCATGTCTTCACTGTAATGATGGAAATAATACTGTACCATAGGGTGGCGCCTATGGCTTATCGAGTAGGGCGCTGGCTCCATATACCGAAGGTAGTTGGTTCAAACCTGGCCTCGGCCAAACTGCAAAACAAAAATAGCCGGGCGTCGTGGCAGGAGCCTGTGGTCCCAGCTACTCGTAAGGCTGAGGCAAGAGAATCGCCTAAGGCCAGGAGTTGGAGGTTGCTGTGAATTGTGTGACACCACGGCACTCTACTGAGGGTGAAAAAGTGAGACTCTGTCTCTACCAAAAAAAAAAAAAAAAAAAAAAATACTGTACCATATACCTTACAGGGTTGTTGTGGGGATTAAATGAGCTGAAATAGGCAAAGTACAGAGCCTTTCCGTGTACTGCTGGTCATGTCTGGTTGATATCCAAAGCTGTCCAAATAGTTACTAATCTAACAATTTTGTTCATAAACATGCAATAGAATGTTTTGCTAAATACTTTGCTGAATTTAAAATTCACTCGGCCTATGAAATTCCTTACCTACTGGTTTCATTAACACTATCAACAAAGGAAACAAGATTCGTCTTGTTTTTTGGTGAACTCATTCTATCACTCAACACCCCTGACTTCCTTTTGTGTATTCCAAACCACCCCTCTGCAATCTGCTTGAGAATTTTGCTGGGCAATTCCATCAGGTACATTCTTTTCTTGTTTCCAGAACTTACCTTTCATCCCTTTTGGAAAATGGGAACATTAATCCAACTTCCAAATAGATTCATTTAGGTTTATATTTTATTCCCGCAGTGTCCGGTAAAATGGATTATTCATTTGACTTTTGTGGATTACTTGATTTGGTGTTGAATTCTTATACTATCTTTGGAATTGATTGAAGTATAATCAGAACTTTAGTACTCAAATGACCCATTTGTCTGCTAATATAATAACTAATATTTTTTATGTGCCAAGGAATGGCTGAACCTTTTATAAGCATAATTTCCTGGGATTGAGGGATATTTCATGCTCCATGGTGACCTAAAAATAAACAAAGAAAGCAATTGACAAAATGAGAAGTGTAATACTACCTAAATTGCTAGAGGCTTCAGTGGTTTTTTTAGTTCCTCTTCTGGACTCTTATAGAATATCTTTTTTTTTCCCTCCCTTTACCTAGCTCTTTCTGGTATCTCTTACTTGAAAATTAAGATCTTACTAGGGGCTCAGCACCCATAGCATAGTGGTTATGGCACCAGCCACATGTACCAAGGCTGGTGGGTTTGAACCTGGTCCGGGCCAGCTAAACAACAATGACAACTGCAACAACAACAACAAAATAGTCAGGCGTTGTGGCGGGCACCTGTAGTCCCAGCTACAAGGGAGGCTGAGACAAGAGAATCGCTTAAGCCTAGGAGTTTGAGGTTGCTGTGAGCTGTGATGTAACAGCACTTTACCGAGGGCAACATAATGAGACTGTCTCAAAAAAAAAAAAAAATCTTACTAGGAAGTCTTCCTGGAAGATGTTACAAACAAAAATTTGTTTCAAGGAAATAGGAGTTTGTGAGATGAATAAAGACCTCAGCGACATGTGTAAAGTGTATGATGGTGGCTTCTCCAAGTGTGACACCAAGGATGTCTCATGTGCTGATAGGAATTGAACTGGAAGGGTGTGATGGAGGATGAGGTGGAGAGACAGAGCATAATCATGTTGTGCCTGGCGTATCAAAGGTAAAGAATTTTAAATGTATCCTGAAAATTAAGGGAATAATATTAACGTTTAGTAATAAAAGGTATAACAATAAATATACAATTAATAGAATGATTTAATATTTAATAACAATTAAGTTAAATAATTTCAAGCTGGAGATAGAATTTGTATTGCAGATTGATAAGGCTCACTGCAGCGACCTAGTGGGATTTGGGATGACTCTTAAGTCTCAAAAAACCATGGATTTGGCTCGGTGCCTGTGGCTCAAGCAGCTAAGACGCCAGCCACGAACACCTGAGCTGGTGGGTTCGAATCTAGCCCGGGCCCGCCAAACAACAACGACAGCTGCAACCAAAAAATGGCCGGGCGTTGTGGCGGGCGCCTGTAGTCCCAGCTACTTGGGAGGCTGAGGCAAGAGAATCACTTAAGCCCAGGAGTTGGAGGTTGCTGTGAGCTGTGATGCCAGGGCAGTCTACCCAGGGCAACAGCTTGAGGCTCTGTCTGGAACAAACAAACAAACAAAAAACATGGGTTTTATTCATCCTGGAAAGGAAAAGAGGAGGTCTGAACCAAAGCAGGCACAGCTGCACCATGAACTACCTAAAAGGGAGAAGGTTGAAGATTTTATTTTTGTAGAGCAATTTTAGGTTCACAGCAAATGTTAACCTGCTATAGGGGAAAGTACAGATTTCCCTTATACTTCTGTCCCTTACTCATGCACAGCTTCCCTCCTTACCAATTTTTCCCACCAGAAGGATACATTTGTTACAACTGATGAACGTATACTGACACATCATAATCATTCAAAGTCCACAGTTTACATTACAGTTTGCGTTTAATGTTGCACAGTCTGGGTTTGGATACATGTATAATGACATGACATGAACCCACTATTATGTATCACACGGGGTATTTTAACTGCCCTAACTATCCTCTGTGCTCTGCCTATTCATCCCTCCTTCCATCCTAACCCCTGGCAACCACTGACCTTTTTAATGTCTCCATATCTTTGTCTTTTCCAGAATGTCATATACGATAGAACCTGAATAGTTGACCACCTCCCTACATTGACCACCTCCTTAAGTTGACGTAATTTTCATAGACTGGACATGCACCCCATATACATATTAGTCCAGTAGGCCTAGTTCCTTATGTTGACCACCTTCATATGTTGACCAGTTTGTTATAGTCTCTTGGGTAGTCAACTTACAGAGGTTCTACTGTAGTTGAAATCATTAAAAGGGGGAGTTTTAAATATCAACTCATTCATCCAACTAAAATATATATAACAACTACTATTTGGGATGTTCTAGAAATAATTTTTAAAATACAAAAGAATGACATAAATAAAAAGACAGATATGTTACCTGGAATGTTCAAAACTTGCAGTGATTCAAATTATTCAAGAATTAGCTTTCAGCTGTGCATTTCAGGCAAAAGGTAGTCTTTGGTCTTAATTGCATGCATCTTTTTTCTGACCCTCAGTGCACTGGTGTTGATAAAGACTAACTTAAATGTCCCAGAAGGTAGCAGGTGCATGCAGTTCCACAGCTCATCTATGCACACAATCCAGATGCACAGAAGTTTTATCTCAAAAACAAATTTACAAAATTAATATTTCGGGTTGTAAAGTTCCATGTATTTTGATCCTGCGGGCAAGTTATCTGCTACAGTACATTCAGAATTTAGGACAGAGACACATAAGCAATAAAGCTTGAGGTTAACTTTCTATGAGACTATTGTTGCTGAGATTCAAATATTATGTATTAGTTTCAAATAGCAACAGATTTCCAAAGTTGTTAGGTTACCCTTGCTTGTGTACATTAGATGATCTGACAACTTTGGAAATCTGTTGCTACAAATCATCATATTGTAACCCATAAATGTATGCAGTTAGAATTTAGTAAAAATTAAGTAAAAAAAGCAACAGCTATGTACATGGTCCCTGTGTGCTTCAGACTTACATCCCTCATGTACTTTTCTTATGCTCTTGAGCTGGCTTATTGATTTAAGAACCTACCTTTCATTTACGGTCTTGTACCCTTTGAATCATTCTGAATTGTATCAGAGCCCAAGGTGCTTCACGTCTAGGACTTGTTTATATTATGGTAAATAGCATATGACAGAACTTGCTCCAACTGCCCTAAGAAAAAGTAGGTGTTATTTAAATTCTAGGGGTAAAACAGAGCTTGTTTCTTCGGCTTTTCAAGGAAATTGCTCAAACCCAAACCATCTGAAGCAATGAAAAATTTTATCTAAGGCACATTTCATTATATTATCTTCTAATTGCTTCAGTAACAACTGTAGAATATCTCATTCTGATCATAGACAACAATCTTTTTTTAAAAAAAAGTGTTGGCCAGATGTCTATGTCTGAGACAAGGCAATGGGAAGGAGATGTGTTTATGTGAACATAAAACAAAGGATGGATTTCACAGATTGAGGTTCTGATATTTTCTTGGCAATAAGATCAGAACTTATGAACTACATGATCCTGAAATCCTTCCTAGAGGAAAACAGTGCTTCCTTTATTTAGCTCAAGTGCTTCAAAACAAAAGGACATCTGTAAGAGTCAACTTTAAACTCCACGGGTGCTTTGAATATGAACATGAAGCATATAAAACCTTGTTATTCATGAGATTGTTTTAATATGTACATTTTAAGTTTTATATGATTCACATACGTCCTCATATGCATGTATTTTTTAATAAATCAAACTTCTTATTTTATTTTCCATTTTTTGCTTGGTTCCTCCATCCACCTCTATTCTCACCCATCATCATCCCCCAAAACACACTACTGTTGGGTCTCAGAGAACAATGCACCCAAATGAAGGCCTTAGTAGCAACATTTTTTTTCTCTCACCTTCTCTCTTCCTGCCGGTCAGTCCCATTTCGCCCTGAAGCAGCCATAGAATCTAGAATCCATTTCCGTCAAGACAGGTCATAAAAGCCAGAACCCCTTTTCCTGAAGGTCAGCCATAGAACCTAAAATTATCCTGTGAAAAAAATGTTCATAAGGAAATTTTCTGACCAACCTTGTTTGACTATAAGTCATGAGACTCCTATTTTCCAGAAGAGGCCCTGCCCCGCACTTAGAAGGAAGGAATGCTACTCAGAGTGGCCAAGAACAATCTATGTAGTCAAGACTTTCTGGGTTTCCCCATTCAGTCTATTATCATTAGATCATATCCTTTTTGTCTGATTATATTTCCACATAGCTGTCTATACTTTATTGAGCCTAAGCATAAAAGTGGACAATTTCGGACGGCGCCTGTGGCTCTGCAAGTAGGGTCCCATATACCGAGGGTGGTGGGTTCAAACTCAGCTCCGGCCAAACTGCAAAACAAAAAAAAAAACCCCGGCGTTTTGGCGGGCACCTGTAATCCCAGCTACTCAGGAGGCTGAGGCAAGAGAATCGCCTAAGCCCAGGAGTTGGAGGTTTCTGTGAGCTGTGTGACACCACAGCACTCTACCGAGGGCAACATAGTGAGACTCTGTCTCTACAAAAAAAATAAAATAAATAAAATAAGAAAGAAAATGGACAATTTCCTCTGTATCTTTTGGTCTTAGTTCTGAAGACTCTAATGTATACTTGTTAAAATAAATTTGTAAGCCTTTTCTTCTATTAATAAGTTTGCCTCATGTCTGTATCTTTTTCAAAAACCCTTTAGAAGGCCAAGGTCATTGGTCCCTGAACTACCTAGTGTGTATCCTTCTACATTTCTTACCAAGCTTACATAATCATATATATACATCTGCACACATACGAGTGTTTGTCATAATTTCTTTCATAAAAGTGAATCATATTACACATTCATTTTTCCATCTTCTTTTTCCTGAAGATTCCTATAAAAATCCCTCCAAATCAAATGGTACCATATAAAATAAAGAAGAAACAGAAGAGAGAGAGAAAGATAACATCTTTATTTTTAATTGAGGCACTCTCAAGCTGTCACCCTGGGTAGAGTGCCATGGCGTCATAGCTCACAGCAACCTCCAACTCTTGGGCTCAAGAGATCATCTTGCCTCAGTTTTTCTATTCTCAGTAGAGATGGGGTCTCACTCTTGCTCAGACTGGTCTCAAACCTGTGAGCTCAAGCAATCCTCCTGCCTTGGCCTCCTGGACTGCTAGAATTACAGGCGTGAGCCACAGTGCCCTGCCAAGGGATAATATATTAATAAAACACGTGGAACTAACCATTATTGGGCGACAAAATAATATTTTCCTTAAAATTTCAAGGAAATCAATTGGAAATTTATTATGAAGAAATGAATTAATAGCAAGAGCTCAATAAAAAAACATACCAAGCATTATCTTTCTTGAATACCTGTCACTGTAAGTGAATATTCTAATTCATTTTGTTTTCTGCTAATTTGAAGTTTCAGACTTTTAGATTACAATTATTTTTATTACATTTTTATTGGTAATATAAAAGAACAGCTGATGATGCAAAAAAATATTTCAAGCAGTTTTATAATGTTGCAAATTTGTGTAGTTTTCTTTGTTTATTAGATTTGAAGTTCATTGAGTTTCTTTTTTTGTTGTTGTGACAGAGCCTCAAGCTGTCGCCCTGGATAGAGTGAGGTGGCATCATAGCTCACAGAAAACTCCAACTCCTGAGCTCAAGCGAGTCTCCTGCCTCTGCCTCCCAAGTAGCTGGGATTACAAGCACCTGCCACAACACCCGGCCATTTTTTGGTTGCAGCCATCATTGTTGATTGGCAGGCCTGGGTGGATTCGAATCCACCAGCTCAGGTGTATGTGGCTGGCGCCTTAGCCGCTTGAGCCACAGGCACTGAGCCTTCATTGAGTTTCTTAAGAGTTTATAGTTTTCATCACAATTGTACTTTTTTGATTTCTAATTCTTTTTTTTTCTGTTCCCTTCTCTCTATTCTCCTTGGAAGATCCCGATTATACATATGTCACTTGATACTGTTGTTCTGTTTATAGTCATATATTGCCTAACAATGGAGATATTCTCAAAAATGTATCATTAGGCAATTTTATCATCATGCAAACATCATGGAGGTACCTACCCAAACTTGGATGGCATAGCCTACAGCCCACCTAGGCTGTGTGATATAGACTGTTGTTCCCGGGCTAAAACCTGTACAGAATTTTGCTGTACTGAATACTATAGGCAATTACAATACAATGATAAATGTTTAACATAACAAAGGCACAATAAAAATACAATATCATAATGTTATGAAACCACCGTCATATATGTGATCCATCATTGACCAAAACATTATGTAGTGCATTACTATACACATTTTTAGCCTTTTTTCTCACTCTGTTTCATTTTGAGTAGTTATTATTGCTATGTCTTCAACTTCACTGATCTTCTGGGAAGTCTAATGGGTCATTAAACTCATCCGTAATTTTCTTCTCAAATATTACATTTTTTTTTTTTTTTTGAGACTAGAGACTCACTATGTCACCCTCGGTAGAATGTCATAGCATCACAGCTCACAGCAACCTCAAATTTGTGGGCTTAAGCGATTCTCTTGCCCCAGCCTCCCAAGTAGCTGAGACTACAGGTGCCTGCCACAACCCCTGACCATTTTTCTGTTGCAGTTGTCATTGTTGCTTAGCTGGCCTAGGCTGGGTTCCAACCCGCCACCCTCAGTGTATGTGGCCAGCGCCGTAACCACTGTGCTATGGGTGCCGAGCCAAAATATTACAGTATTTTTATATCTAACATTCCATGTGGGTCTTTTCTATTTTCTCCAAGTCTCTACTTAATATATTTAATCATATGTATCTTATATAACATATGGAATATAACTGTAATTGTTTTAATATCCTTATCTACTAATTCTATCTTCTCTGTCATTTGCCTCAAATTCCCTGTATCTTTGTATCTTTGGTGGTTAGACATTTTGCATTCACCAAAATAATAATTCTTGAGCTTTGTTCTAGGATGCAGTTAACTGGTAAATAAAGTATTTTAGAGATTTTGTATTAAGCTTTGTTAGATGAGAGCTGAGTAGTTTTCTGGGTAGGTCTGATTTTGCCTCATGACTCAGTCTATATAATATCCATGGGATTATTCTATCTAATGCCCTGTGAATTATGAGCTTTTCTCTCTGGTTACTGGGTGCTTGAACTATTTCTGACACTGTCAGTTCTGGAGACTTACTCAGTCTATATAATATCTGTGGGATTATTCTACCTGACGTCCTGTGAATTATGAGCTTTTCTCTCTGGTTCCTGGGTGCTTGAACTATTTCTGACACTGTCAGTTCTGGAGACTTTTCCCTCTAGTATTTTTGAGTTTTTCTTTTTTCCCAGTATCTGATAGTTCTATTACATACATGCACACATCATGACTCAGGTGAAGAGTCAAAGAGGTCCTATACAGAGGGCTGGAAAACCTCTTTGGGCACTCTCTTCTTTGGAACTCTGTTCTATAAACTCAACTCAGGGAGAGGACCAGGCTTCTTCTGGTTCCTCTCCTCTGCTTTGCTACCAGGAAATTGTCTCTGAGTAGCAAGCTGGGATAGTCATAAGGCTCACTTCATTTGTCTGCCCTCTCTTAGGGATCACTGTCCTACACTGTTTGATTTCCAATGTCTGAAAACCACGTTTCATACATTTTTCCATTGAAAAAAATGGCTTTGGGTGCCTTCTTTGAGTAGAAGCTGAAATCTAAAGTAAGATGTATTTTTTTTCTTTTGAGACAGAGCCTCAAGCTGTCACCCTGGGTAGAGTGCGTGGCATCACAGCTCACAGCAACCTCCACCTCCTGGGCTCAAGCAATTCTCCTGGGCTCAAGCAATTCTCCTGCCTCCGCCTCCCAAGTAGCTGGGACTATAGGCACCTGCCACAATGCCCAGCTATTTTTTGGTTGTAATTGCCATTGTTGTTGGGCAGGCCCAGGCTGGATTTGAACCCTCCAGCTCTGGTGTATGTGGCTGGCACCTTAGCTGCTTGAGCTACAGGTGCCAAACCAGTAAGATGTATTTTAATATACATCATAAATGTTTAGTAACTAAAAGCTTTTAAAAATGATGTAAGAATGCCTTGATACATCCTTAAATCTATATGTCATTGACAGAGAGTCATGCAATGTGTCATAAAGGTGGCACCCTAAATTAGTGGTAAAGGAGAAATTAATCAGCAAAATGAGCTGGAAAGTTCTTCAGCTATTTGGGAACAAAATAATCTTACATCTTCATCATATACAATACTTGAAATAAATTTCAATCGGTTAGCAGTAACTATATACAATGTGAAGTAATCAAACCAGGGTAATTGAGGTATGCATCACCTGTCATTTAACATTTATTTGTATTAGGAACATTTTATTTTTTATTATTTATTTATTTATTTATTTGCAGTTTTTGGCCAGGGCTGGGTTTGAACCCACCACCTCTGGTATATGGGGCCAGTGCCTGCTCACTGAGCCACAGGTGCTGCCCTGTATTAGAAACATTTTAATTTCACTATTCTAGTTGTTTTAAAGTATATCCTAACTTACTGCTGATTACAATCACTTCTTTGTGCTGTCAATTGTTTTTTTTTTGTTTGTTTGTTTTTTTTGACGGAGTCTCACTATGTCGCCCTTGGGATAGTGCCCTGGCATCACAGCTCACAGCAACCTCCAACTCTTGGGCTTAAGCAGTATCTCTTGCTTCAGCCTCCCAAGTAGCTATGACTACAGGTGCCTGCCACAATGCCTGGCTATTTTTGGTGGGGAAGGAGGATTGTACTTGTCATTGTTGTTTGGCAGGCCTGGTCTGGGTTTGAACCCCCCAGCTCCAGTGTATGTGGCTGGTGCCCTGAGCCGTGCCTGGCTATTTTTTTGTTGCAGTTATTATTGCTGTTTAGCTGGCCTAGGCCGGGTTTGAACCTGCCAGCCTGGGTGTATGTGGCTGGCACCCTACCCACTGAGCTACGAGTGCTGCCTCAAATGTTGTTTATTCCATCTAACTATATGTTATAAAATGAGCAAATACAAAAATATTAAAGATTTATTTAATCCCCATACAGAGTGTCTAAGTTTAAATTTAAAACTATGTCAGAAAACACAGAATGAACAAATATGACTAGCAGAAATAAAACACTACATGTTAAGAATTAATAGTAACATAAGTGAGAAAAGTTGAGAAAATATCTTCAACAAGCATTTATAAACAAAGTGTTAAATTCATAAATTAAAGAAATAAAAATTAATATAAAAATGAATATGACCCCAAAGTATAAATGAACCCATGTTGTGGGTATATAGTCCCCAAATTTGTAAGTTAAATTACTAAATAAACTTGTGATAAGCTACTAAACATGTCAGTAACCAAATAATTGAAAACTAAAAGTAACAATGAAAATTTATGTTTTGAAGAGAGTGCAGGAAAAATGCTTGAAGACATCGTCCTGGGAAAATATTTTATGAGGTGGACTCCCCTGGCAATTGAAGCAACACCAAATATATATTACTGGGATCTGATCAAACTAAAAAGCTTTTGCAAAGCTGAGGGCACTGTAAGTAAAGCAAATGGACAGGCTTCACAATGGGAGAAGATTTTTGCAGGTTATGTTTCTGACAAAGATCTGGTATCTAGAATCTATAGAGAACTCAAGCTAATCAATAAGAAAAGAACAAACAGCCCCATTTCTTTGTAGGCAAGAGACTTGAACAGAAACCTCTCTGAAGAAGACAGGCACATGGCCTACAAATACATGAAAAACGCTCATCATCTTTAATCATCAGAGAAATGCAAATCAAAACCACTTTGAGATATCATCTAACTCCAGTAAGATTAGCCCACATCACAAAGTCCCAAAACTGCAGATGTTGGTGTGGATGTGGAAAGAAAGGAACACTTCTACACTGCTGGTGGGACTGCAAACTAATATAGTCCTTTTGAAAGAAATACAGAGAATTCATAAGGAACTAAAAGTTGACCTGCCATTTGATCCTGCGATACACTTACTAGGTATCTATCCAGATGAACAAAAATCATTTTACAACAAAGACATTTGCACCAGAATGTTTATTGTGGCCCAATTCACAGTAGCCAAGTCATGGAAGCAGCCTAAATATCTATCAATCCATGAATGGATAAACAAATTGTGGTATATGTGTACCATGGAATACTATGCAGCCATTAAAAGGAGGGAGACTTTACATCTTTTATGTTTACCTGGATGAAGCTGGAACCTGTTCTTCTTAGTAAAGTATCTCAAGAATGGAAAAAAGTATCCAATGTACTCAATACGATTATGAAACCAATATATAATCACTTACACATTCATACCAATGATAAAACACAAAGATCGTCCAGAAAGAAAGAAGGAAGAGGAGGGACAGGGGAGGAAGGGAGAGTGGAAGGAGGGCATTTGGTGGGATCTCATCTATTGTACACAATGCAAGGGTACATTGCAAAACAATTACATTTAAAAATAATTAAAAGTATATTATAAATGTCTGACCGCAAAAATAAGTTAGGTGATGGTTATGTTAATTAGTTTGATTAAAGCATTCCGCATTATATATCAAATCATCACAGTTTACCCCATAAATATAAACAGTTAAAATTTAATAAAAATTAAGTAAAAAAAGTAAATCTATTTTTATCTACCAAATTAACAAAGAGTGAGAAAAATAAAACCCAAAGTTGGCAAGGTAGTGGGAATGAAATGAGTGCCATATTGCCAGCGGAAATACAAATAAAAATTCCTTTTCTGAAAGCAATTTGGTAATAATAATCAGCAGTCTTAAAAGTGCTCCTTTCTTCTGTTTCTGTAATTTCACTTCTGGGAACATATTTTAAGCAATAATAATTCTAAATTCAAACATTTATTTGTACTTAAACAAATTCAAATTGTAAAAAAACGGAAATATCTAATTAATTGAATATATGATGTTGTGTCTAAACAATGAAAATAGTATACCACCATTAATAATGTTTACAAAGAATTTAGAGACAAAACATAGT
The DNA here is from genome assembly GCA_963574655.1 of Perodicticus potto. NCBI lineage: Eukaryota > Metazoa > Chordata > Mammalia > Primates > Lorisidae > Perodicticus > Perodicticus potto. Next base: position 19,270 of record CAUYRH010108698.1, read on the forward strand.
TACTAATTTTAGAGAAAAGGAGCAAGATCAACTATATAGTAAGTACTTGACCATGTTAAAATTTCATGGCAATAATGCCTAGAATGATATTAATGAATACATTATTATGATTATTATCACTGGAAATAGAGATATAGAATACTGTATTCTTTTCCTGATACTTTTCTGTATTTTCCAAGTTTCAACACCGAACTCATTATTTTTAACAATCAGAAAATAGTTAATACTTAAAAAATGCCAATTCTCAAAACAGATTTAAATTTTATTATGTCCATATATATATTTTTTGAGACAGTCTCACTATGTCACCCTGGGTAGAGTGCTGTGGCGTCACAGCTCACAGCAACGTCAAATTCTTGGGCTTAAGTGACTCTCTCGCCTCAACCTCCCAAGTAGCTGGGACTACAGGCGCCCGCCACAACGCCTGGCTATTTTTATGCCTCATTTACCAAGTCTGCAAGATCCCTAACAGTAAGGTCTCTGTCAGAATCAGTTGTGAAGTGATGCAGCATTAGAGATAGAAAAACTGCTATCAAGTAGACTAGGTCTACTTGGTCTACATCTGGGAAAGCTTATCAACTGAGTCTCAGAATTTTTACCTGCAAAAAATGGAGATAATAAAGCCCGCTTCCTAGAATTAATAGGTAGAAAAAAACCTATCACTTAGTAAGTATTCGATAAATTGGAGTCGGTGGTAGTAGTAGTAATATTTCATGGAATAAATGCTAAATAGACATTTCTTGCTGACTGATGGAAGGAATACACACTACAATTATGCAATTAGGCTGGGCGCATGCCTATAATCCTAGCACCCTGGGAGGCGGAGGAGGGTGGATTGCCTGAGCTCACAGGTTCGAGACCAGTCTGAGCCAGACAGAGACTCCCCCCATCTCTAAAAATAGCTAGGTATTGTGGCAGGCGCCTGTAGTCTCAGCTACGTGGGAGGCTGAGGCAAGAGAATCGCTTAGGCCAAAGAGTTTGAGGGTGCTGTCAGCTGTGACGCCATGGCACTCCAGCGAGGGTGACAAAGTGAGACTCTGTCTCAAAAACAAATTAATAAACAAAATAAAATTATGCAGTTAGTTGGGCTCTTTGGAAAAATTGCAAACCAATCCTGAAATGCACTGTTGCATGTTATCATTTACATACTTCTCATCCCCAGAATAATATTTTTAACTAGATGCTTAGAAGAGCAATGTCTTCACCTGAAGAATTAACTCTGATAATACAATTTCAGAGTGTAGCAGAGCTAGAGAGTGATTTGGGAGCAGAAAGAAGCTTCCAGAAATAACCTCTAATTTTCCTTACATCGCCCATGGTTAAGGCCATAAATATAATAATGGAGTGGTGAAATTTCAGGCATACATAACATTTTTTTTTGGAGACAGAGTCTTACTCTGTCACTTAGGCTAGAGTGCTGTGGTCTCAGCCTAGCTCACAGCAACCTCAAACTTCTGGGCTCAAGCCATCTTCCTGCCTCAGCCTCCCAAGTGGAACTACAGGAGTCTGCCACTACATCTGGCTAATTTTTCTATTTTTTAGTAGAGATGGAGTCTCACTGTGTTTAGGCTGGTCTCAAACTCCTGACCTCAGGCCATCCTCCCTCCTCAGCCTCCCAGAGTACTAGGATTATAGGCGTGAGCCACTGTGCCCAGCTGGCCTATAAGATTTTGGCTATCTTCTTATCCACCAACACTTAACCAGCCACTTCACACAGGAAGAAATGACCCAATGAGCTAGAGGGAATACCTCAAGATATGCAGTATTGGAGACAAGACTAAAAACCAGATAAAGCCTCTTGGTTCCCAGTTTAACCTCCACTGATGGTATATTTCATGAAATGGAGATGAGGAGGAGGAGAAGAAAGAAGAGGAGGAAGAGAAAGAGGATGAAAATGACAAGGGTAGTGAAGCTATTGCTGCTTCAAAAGAGAAGGACAGGGCGGCGCCTGTGGCTCATCAAGTAGGGCGTTGGCCCCATACACTGAAGGTGTCGGGTTCAAAACTGGCCTCGGCTGAACTGCAAAACAAAAAAATATAGCCGGGCGTTGCGGCGCGCTCCTGTAGTTCCAGCTACTCCGGAGGCAGTGGCAACAGAATCGCCTAAGCCCAGGAGTCACAGGTTACTGTGAGCTCTGTGACATCTCGGCACTCTACTGAGGGCAAAATAGTGAGACTCTGTCTGTACAAAAAAAAAAAAAAGAGAGAGAGAGAGAGAAGGACATTGATTTACAGCAGCATGGTGTTATGGGCTGAATTGTGTCCCCCACCTCAAATGCATCTATAGAAGTTCTAACCTCCAGTACCTCCCAATTTCTTTAAAATTGTAATTGAGTTCAGATGGGGTTTTTAGGGTGGGCCCTAATCCAATATGACTGGTGTCCTTATGAGAAGAAGAGGTTAGGACCCATACACATACAGAGGGATGACCATGTGAGGACACAGTGAGAAGGGGCCCTCTGCAAGCCAAAGAGACAGAGAGATCTCAGAAGAAACCAACCCTGCCCACATCTTGGTTTTGGACTTCCAGCCTCGAGAATTGTGAGAAAATAAATTTCTGTCATTTAAGCCATCCAGTCTCTGGTATTTATTATGGCAGTCCCAGTGCACTAATACACACAGCACTTACTTCTTTTTATAAACGTAATTAGCCAGCTGTTTGGATCCTTCTTATTGTTTAAATCTGGTCCTAGTCACTTATGCCCTTCTCATGGGAAAGGATTTTATGAGCGAAGAGATGGGAGGAAGGAAAGAAGTTGAACCATGATTTAGTAAAAGAACTAAATCCTAAAAAAGTATACTAAAATAGGAAATAGTATGAAGTTGTTTAAAAAATGACAGAGAATATAGGGGGAGCAAGCCTTTTCTTGAGTTTACAGGAATTTCCTTCTGTTCACTGAGATTTTGGTGCTGGGCTAAATGTTTTTCCCTTCCCTTTCCATCTAATTTTTCTGCCACCCTCATACTTCCCAGCTCTTATTTATTTTGAGTGGGAAAGAGGTGGGTGGATTACTTATAATTATCCTACTTTTTTTTTTTTTTTTTTTTTTGAGACAGAGTCTCACTTTATAGCCCTCGGTAGAGTGCCGTACAGCTCACAGCAACCTCCAACTCCAGGGCTTAGGCGATTCTCTTGTCTCAGGCTCCCAAGTAGCTGGGACCACAGGCGCCCGCCACAATGCCTGGCTATTTTTTGTTGTTGTTGCAGTTTGGCTAGGGCCCTGGTTATAACCCACCACCCTTGGTATATGGGAGCAGCACCCTAACCCCTGAGCAACAGGCGCTGCCCTATCCTACATTTTTAAAAGAGAAAAAAAAATATGAATACACCTCATCATTTTATTATCTATTTTAAGTTACATAAAATAATTAAAGTGTTTTTGTTTATAATTTTTTTTTGAGACAGTCTCATTATGTGGCCCTCGGTAGAGTGCTGTGGTGTCACAGCCCACAGCAACCTCAAACTCTTGGGCTTCAATTATTCTCTTGCCTCAGCCTCCCAAGTAGCTGGGACTACAGGTGCCCGCCACAATGCCCGGCTATCTTTTTTACTGCAGTTGTCATTGTTGTTTAGCAGGCGCAAGCCGGGTTCAAACCCGCCAGCCTCAGTGTATGTGGCCGGTGCTCTAACCACTGAGCTACAGGCACTGAGGTGTTCTTTATAATTTTTTGAGTGTAATAATTCTCAAAGAAATCTCTGGGATGAAGTCCAAGCTTCCTCTTGCATGTCTCACAATAGAAAATGGTTTCTCATTTGTTTATTTTTGTTGTTCTTGCAATAGCCACCGAGGTCTTCTTCATAACATCTTTCCCCAGTCAGACGTCGTCAAGAGATTTTCCACACTTTTTTCTAGGATTTTGATTGTTTCATTCCTTAGATTTAAATCTTTTATCCATCTTGAATCAGTTTTTGTAAGTGGTGAAATGTGTGGGTCCAGGTTCAGTCTTTTACGTGTGTTATCCAGTTCTCCCAGCACCATTTGTGAGGGCCAAGAATGGTACTCAGCATTGTCACTCACCTCTTGTCATGGAATGAGAGGCATGCCACTTTTATATCACATTGATAGGCACAGAATTCAGAGTCTTGAAGTTTCTTCTTTTTCAGATGACTTGGAAAATGCTCCCTAAGAGCCATAACCTTTCCTGTTATATGTATTTTCATTTTATGCAATTCCTGAGCAAGTTGAGGGCTTGTGTAGAACCTGTCATTGTAGATGTGGTAGCCTGAACCACTCAAATGTGCTTGTGAAACTTATGCCAGGTGAATTGCTATTTGAGACATAAATGGCCAATCTGGACGAATAAGACTTTCTGTTGTTGTTTTGCCATAATAGGGAATGTGAGAAAACACATACTCATTTTCTGAATCACACAGGTAAAAAAAATTTGTTTGAAGAAGCTTTGTAGGCTTCTTCAGGTGGTAGCGCTTGAATTGAATCCTTCCTTTGAAATGTACTGTGCTCTCATCTATAACCACGTTTCTTCTTGGTACATAAAGTTGTTTGCGTTTATTGTCAATATAGTAACTAACATTCTTCACTTTGTTCCCTCAGCTATGCACACTTCCTTGAGCTACGACAGGGCACATGAAGCATCCAAAATATATAGGAAAAATGGAGAAGAGAGAACTCCTTGAAGAATAAGGTTTGGTCTAGCCAATTTTCAGTAAAATAGTCGACTAATTGTGCCTTCAAATTCAGAGCCATGTTCAGTATTACACCAAGGAGCACTTTATTTCTTCTGATGAAATATCCTTCCACAAGGGCCACATTGAGTATTTTGTTAGTGAAGTCACCTTCTGTATTTTTTCCCCTGCATACATATATGTTGTTGCGGTCACAATTTCACCAATAAGATCATCTGAGAAAAACACTGGAAATATTCAAGTCCAGTTTTTGGCAGAGCACTTTGAAGAAAGATGAATCACTGTTGTGTTATAGAATATGGGAACTTTATAAGATCACCATCACCATTATGATAAACCTTCCTACTACTTGTTACAGGTTGCATAATGTTGTCAACTTGCTTCTTCATCACTAGCTTCAGATTCGCTGGAACTAATATCACTGCATACAAGGAGAGTTTCTTCATGCTCACTTTCATCCCTAAACTCTCCTTCAACCTCACTGTCCTCAAAAATCCACATTGCCATATCATTATCATTTACATGCCTTCTCCGTGTCATTCTCCTACAAGCACAACAGCACCAATACAACACATGATGATCGTCGGTTCACATCGAAACACGTGGCCTGCTGAGAAACAGAAAGAGTATTACCTGCGCTATCTCTTTACTGGCTAGAATCCATACTATATGAGGAAACTCATCAGACAGGCTCCAACAGCGGAGCCAGGGGAACAAACACAACAACAACAACAAAAATGTGTCTGCCATCTTCCGACATCCCAGAGGAACAGAAAAATCATTATATCGCACAAGGTCCAACATAGGATCAGAAAGGGTTAAGATTTTTTATCACCACTATCTTCTTAATCACTGCATTTAATTATGTAAGGAGTATATGTTTTATGCTGATTTTGCAAGTGGAAGAAAAAGGCTATCAGGTCAATGCATATGGAATTACTGAAAATCCTCATCCTTTTTACATAATAAGTCATGTCAGCTGAAATATAGGAGATATTTCTTTTAATCTACAATGGCATGTCATATCTAGAACAAAGAAGTCTGTGCCACCTCGGAACACAAAGCTTTACCTTGCAAACAGGAGAGCGTGCTATTATAAAAGCAGGTCACTATGTGAGTTTCCATTTCACTTTTGGCCAGCTTCCAATTAATTGGATCTCTGCCCACTTATCATTTACCTACAAGAGAAGATTTACGTCTCTGAATCAAATCAAGATACATTTGGTTTTCAAGATATTGAAGTACAGTTTAACTTATTTCTTTATTTAAAAAAAAATTTAGAGACAGAGTCTGGCTCTGTTGCCCAGCCTGGATTGTAGGCTCACTATACCTCTTGGGCTCAAGCGGTCCTCCTTCCTTCTCCTCCTGAATAGCTGGGACTACAGGCATTTGCCACCATTCCTGTTTATTTTTTACTTTTTTTTTTGTAGAGACAAGGTCTCTCTATGTTTTCCAGGCTGGTCTTGAACTCCTGGCCTCAAGCAATCCTCCTTCAGCCTTCAGTCTAGCATAGTGCTGGGATTACCAGCATGAGCCACTGTGGCCAGTCTGTTTGCTTTATTATTTGCTCTCTTTCACAAAGATAATTATAAACTGAGAAAGAGAAGATAAATAGTTGTTTACTCAAGTAGATACCTGTTTTGGCTTAAAAATAGTTCACAAATAGAATTTTTTAAAAACTCACCTGTGTCCAAACATATCTAAGATTCTGTAAAAATGTCTATCCCTATAACTTCCTATTTATTAATGCTCTAGTAAGAACCATCAGGGACCTGTAATAGCAAGGTGGATGTGTGTGTTGTAGATGAGTTTCTATTTTCAAATTATAATTCCAACTTTGTCATCAAACAGTATCTATCTAACTTTGGCATAATATATCTATCTCATTGTGACTCTTTGGTGATTAGTTATATAAAGCCCTGATGGCAAATTTATAATTATGAAGGTTTTTTTTTTTCTCTTTGCAGACAGGAAGAGACGTCTGGGATCAATCTCTTAGGACTAAGATGTTATATTTCTGGCTTTTTCTTGGAGATCATTTAAATTAAACTTGTGGCTGAAAAAACAGTCTGTGAAATATCATCTTGTGATTTCAAATACCCTGAGTTCATTAGAACAGCAAAACACTTGCTGATAATTTATCGGAAACTGAACAAGGTGGCACCTAGCAAATGAAGAAAAGTAAATTTAATCTGCAGTTTAATTAAAGTGTAGAAGGATGTGAGGATTATATGAATCATATTTTCATGGGGAAAATGTCCATAGAAATCTAGGGATTTATAACTGACAATAAAACAACTTTGCAATTTTAGCTTTTGGAATTTTTATGAGAGAATGAAGGTGTAGTTTGAGCAGGATCAAGGTGCCAGGAAATTGTGCACACTAAGCTTTGATTTAATGGTGATCCATAGGATGGTTTTATATAACTCTTGGTTTTAGTTCTTTCATACGTGAAGGTCACCACAATTCTTTTATTTCTCTTGATAAATGTGGGTTGAATAAATCAACCAAAAATAGTTATTTTGGGTCTTCTTGGCATATGTGGTTCATATGAGTACATGAACATTTTCAAAACAGAAACAAATATTGATTAAGAATAAGCAACTGGCATGCAGACACAATAAAGTGTTTTTTCTCTCTAAAAGGCATTCTATTTTCCAGAGTTTGAAGGTGTCTTTGTTCATTTTAAGTTGCCATATCAGAATACTTGAAACTGGGTAATACATAAATAGTAATTTTGGGGGTTCACATACCTGGAGACTGGGAAGTCCAAGAGCACAGCATTGACATCTGGTAAGGATCTTCATGCTATCATCCCATGGAGGAAAGAGAAAGGACAAGAGAGAAAGAATGGACCAAATTTGCTTTTTTTTTGAGACAGAGTCTCACTACATTGCCCTCGGTAGAGTGCTGTGGCCTCACAGCTCACAGCAACCTCCAACTCTTGAGCTTAAGTGATTCTGTTGTGTCAGCCTCTCACATAGTTGGGACTACAGGCACCTGCCACAACTCCTGGCTATTTGTTTTCTTGTTGCTGTTGTCATTGTTGTTTAGCAGGCCTGGGTTGGGTCCGAACCCAGCAGCCCCGGTGCATGTGGCCAGCACCCTAATCATTGAGCTATGGGCGCCAAGCCCCAAATTTGCATTTTAATAAGCCACTCTTGGGATAGCAAAACCACTCCTGTGATAACTATATTAATCCATTCATGAAGGCAAAACTCTCATGACTGAATCACCTCTTAATGATCCTACCTCTTAATATCATCACAATGGCAATGAAATGTCAATGTAAGTTTAGAAGTGGACATTCAAATTCCAGCAAGAGGCTGGAATTATGGGATGGGAGAAAGACAGTTCTAATTCCTGGAATAGAAATAATATATCTGCTCTTTGAGAGTTAAAAGAAAATCTTCCTTTTTCTTGCCTCACAGAGGATGTTTTCTTGACAGACTAAAAACACCAAATAGCCTTTATTTAATTATGGGCTATGTGCATTCTGATGACAGAGTGAGACAACTTAATGATACAATGTCAATATTCTCAGTTATCAAGAAAAACAAGTCTTACTGATTTTAACAAAAGTTTTGTCAAAATTTAATATCCAAGGGTCTTTATTCGCAAATTCCCTGCTGTCTCTTATGAATGTGCCATCCAGTTTTTTAATCTGTCTACAATCTCTACTAGCATATAAGACAGGAATAGACCGATACTTGTTGACAGATGGATAGCTGTGGAGCTGTATGTATAACTCCTGTAACAAATTATTCTTTAGTCAGTTCATAAACGCATGCAGGAATATTATGAAATTAAATCAATTCTCTCTTCCAAAACATTGTCAAAGTCTAGAGCCAAAAATATTGGGCATGCTGTCATGCTACCTTCATCTGACTTCTTCTGAAACTTCCTTCAGCTGCACAAGGTTTTCATACCTCTCTAACAAGGCTTTGTGTGACTGTACCAATGAGCTTTTGCTTCACAGTGAACTATTCCACAGTTACATTTCTGAAAACAATCTTTTTCGTTATTGTTATTAGCTTACAGTTCTATGGATTGGGGCCAGTTAGGGAAGTTCTTCTGCTGGTTTCAGCTAGGCTTACCACCAATTTTTTTTTTTTTTTTTGGAGACAGAGTTTCACTTATTAACCCTTGGTAGAGTGCCATGGCGTCACAGCTCACAGCAACCTCTTACTCTTTGGGCTTAGGCTATTCTCTTGCCTCAGCCTCCAGAGTAGCTGGGACTACAGGTGCCTGCCACAATGCCTGGCTATTTTAGCTAGGCTTACTTATGTGTCAAAAATAATAATGAGCAAGCTTTTTCTGTAAAGGGCCAGATAGTAAATATTTTAGGCATTGTGACCTATAAAGTCTCTGTTGCAACTACTCAGCTCTGCCAATTTAGCACTAAAGGAGCCATAGACAGGAGTGTATGTGAGCATGGCTATTTTTCAATACATCATTATTAACAAAAACAGGCTACTGCCTAGAGAACTCTAGTTGCCAATTCCTGGTCTAGAATCAGAAGTGTGTCACTGTGGGCTGGCTGTTGTAGAATAACCTCAGCCAAAATGATGAGCACTTTTCAAGCTTCTGCTGGCATCCTGTTTGCTAGCCAAAGAAAATTGCAAGCCAATTGAGGTGAGGCCATAAATTATGCATCTTTATGGGAGGAGAAGAATTTGTGGCCATTTCTAATCTTTTATTTCTCAGTCAACCATAATTTATGTATCTAAGTAATCTTGAGCAATGTATACTAAGAGGCAATACCCTTGAATCACAAATCTCTTAGAATGATTCTTCTCCTTTCTAGAGAAGGTGAGATGGCCCATTACCGAGAAAGTAAAAGGACCCAATTGGTGCAAAATCATCACTATCAATAGCATCTTCCACCATTTGAGCCACTCCTTTGGGATAAACAACATTAAGGCACTTGTCCCCAGGAGCACCTGATTAAAAAGTACACCCAAGCCAGCAGAAAGCCCAACTTCTAGCTCAGATTTATTACCTGCCACTTTGCCAAGCACATTATGACCCCGAGGGCACCATAAGGATTCATGGGTGGTCTTACACCTCTTACAAGGCTTTCATGTTGTTCTATAATGATAATTTCTTGTGTCTTCTATTTTCTCCTTGTCGTTGAGTATAAGAACATCATCTTATTCACTCAATATACATTGAAAGACCACGTAAATGCAAATTTGGGAGGGAATATAGATACAGTGGGAGGAGAGAAAATGTAGACACAGAGAGCACATTCTTAGGAAGGCAGATCCTAAGGAGGTGTTGCTCAGGCCTGTTAATGGCAGCATGAAAACATCTAAACTCAAATGCAGCCTGTTTCATGGTTTCCCTGGAGGATGGAGAATGTCCTTAACTTAGGAGTGTCCTTGACAAGAGTGTTTGTCATTACAGGCCCAACTTTAAGAATTTGGCTGACAGTTCCATGCTAAGTCCCCTTAAAAACCCTTTTTAAAGGTATTATTCTCATTTTAGAGATGGAAGAACTGAGGCTCAGAGATGTTCAGTGAATTTGGTAAAGCCACTCAACTAGAAAGTGGCATAATCAGGGTTGAAACCCAAGACAAGTCCAACCACTTCTTCCAAGACTGGAGACATCATGCAGGTGTTTCTTCCATCATATTGTCTAATCCCTTCAAAGCAAGCAGTGCTAACTTTTCAAATATTTGACTTCTGGGTGACAAGTTTTCCAAATTATCGAGTGACTGTCAGCAACAACAAGTTTCAATTTTGTCTGTGACGCACAACACACTCTGCGCTTAGAAGCTTATCATTTGGCAGGAGGCTCAAACCTGTAACCTCATGGAGGCTCAAACCTGTAATCTCTGGGAGGCTGAAGCTGGCGGATAGCTTCAGTTTCAGGTTCGAGATCAGCCTGAGCAAGATGGAGACCCGGTCTCTAAAACTAGCTAGGCATTGTGGGGGGCATCTGTAGTCCCAACTACTTGGGAGGCTGAGACAAGAGAATCACTCGAGCCCAGGAGTTTGAGGTTGCTGTGAGCTATGACACCACAGCACTCTACCAAGGGTGACAAATGAGACTCTGTCTGAAGGAGAAGGAGAAGAAGCTAGTTATCTCTTTTTAGAATTAGAAGAGATTCTAGAAAATCATCCGTCTTGCCGGAACTCACTTCAAGGCTGGAGAATTGTCTCAAACTTTCTCAATGTGCTCTTCTCTTCCTTTCTCAAGGTTCTCCAGCCCAGAGTTCACCTCTTTTCCATTGGATGCATCTTCCAGGATTTTCTTCTGTTGCAAGAAAAGAGTTGTTTCTTACTGAGGATGTAAATTTCCTATAGTGCTAACTTAAATCCACTTCCATATTTCTGTCTTCTAAGAAAATAAAGACAAATGATCCAATTGAAAATTTGAAAATTTAAAAATTTGAAAATTCTATTATACAGTCATGTGGTACATAACATTTTAGTCAATAATGCACCATAAATACAATGGTAGTCTCATGAGATTATAATGGAGGTGCCATATACCAGTGATAACTTTTTATCTTTTATACCATATTTTTACTGTAACTTTTCTACGGTTAGCTATATTTAGAGACACAAATACTTACCATTGTGTTCCAATTGCCAACACCATTCAGTACAGTCACATGCTGGACAGGTTTGTAACCTAGGAGCAACAGGTTATACCACATAACCTAGGTGTGTAGTAGGCTATACTGCCTAGATTTGTGCAAGTGCACTCTAGGATGTTTGCCCAATGACAAAATTGCCTAATAACTCATTTCTCAAAACATCCTTGTAGTAATTATGCCTTCGGCTTCTCTTGATCATCTCCACCTTCCTGAACTGGTTTTTGGCATGATTGAGAACAATGCTGATCACAATCATATCTCCATCTCAGACACTCCTTAAAAGACTAACACTCATAATTCCACTTCTTAAAAGAAGAGTTGTTTGGACTTTGTCAAGTGATCTTTAGAAACTGAAAAATTGCAGAAATTAATTCTCCCCTAGCACCTCTGAATGCTTCTAGTGACCATTCACACTCCTTGGTTTGTGGCCCCTCCCCCATCTTCAAAGCTAGCAAATGTGAGTGGAGTCCTTCTCATACTGCCTCACTCTGACCTTTCTTCTATCCTCACGTGTCCTTCTGACTCTGAGTTTTCTGCCTCCCTCTTCCACTTTTAAGGAAACGTGGGATTATATTCGGCCCACCTGCATAATCCACATGATCTCCTTAAAGTCAGCTTGGCAAGCTTAATTCCACTTGCAACCTTGATTCCCCTTTGCCACATCACCAGAGGTTCCCCCATTGTGCTATCCAAACCCTCAGCTCCTCACACAGTCCATGGATGGGTGACGTACTGCTGACCACCCTCTGGATCCTCTCCAACCTCTGCTTCCTTTGCTCCTGTCTTTCCTGGTCCTGTTTCATTCAAAGAATTCTGTCTGAATTCTCCCAGATGTCTTCATGGGCTCCCCTTTCTTTTATCTCCCCTTGTAATATGGGTGTTTTCAGGGATCCCTTGTAAGTTTATTTATTCTCATGGCTCCCACTACCACTTATGAGTTTCAGACTGCCATGCCTGTCTCTTAATTCTATCTTCCACCTTGTCCAGCCCAGCACCCTTATAAGGGCCTAGTACCCTACCCTCTGCAGAATATGGAGGGTGACCCACAAATGGAGCACCGTGGCACCACCTTCAACATCTATACACCTCGCATCATCCATAAGTCACGTGTCTGTTCTCTTTCTACTACTTCTCCTATTATGCCCTCACCTAACTTTTGTTTTGTTTTCTTTGAGACAGAGTCTCACTATGTTGCCCTTGGTAGAGTGCTATGGCACTACAGCTCACAGGAAACTCCTGGGCTTAAGCGATTCTCTTGCCTCAGCATCCCACGTAGCTGGGACTACAGGTCCCCGCCACAGTGTCCAGCTATTTCTTGGTTGCAGTTGTCATTGTGGTTTGGCGGGTCTGGACTGGATTCGAACCTGCCAGCTCCAGTGTATGTGGTTGGCGCCGTAACTACTGTGCTATGGGCACTGAGCCCTCACCTAACTTTTGGAGAATGACAGATGCAGCCGACAGAGCCACAGCCTTGATCTTCAGATATTTGTGTATGATTCCATCACTCTACTAGTAAATGTCAAGCCTTTGCTCCAATACTCCATTGTCCACCCTATTTAGGATCGATCTCACAACTTGCAAGCATTCCCGGCCCCCCACCCTCCCTATTTTTGTTTTCCATAACACCACCTTCTAACATACTATGCACTTAACCTATTTATTATAAACATTGCTTGGTGTTTGTCCCTCCATTAGAGAGAAAGCTCCACAAGGGCAGGAATTTGCATCAGTTTTATTCTCTGGCATATCTCCAGCACAGCACATAGAGCTCTTAATAATTTTTTTTGCATGACTAAGTGAATAAAGCAATAACAGAGTAGCAATTCATGAGGAATAGGAGAATTAGAAATAGAGAAAAAAAGACAATGAATGCAGTCAAGGCCAGAGTACTGGGTTCAAAATTTCCATCCACATACAACGTGACAGACAGTAAGGCATTACTAGTGGCTATGCAAAAGGGAATTTCAGTCAGAGGACCTGGAAAGGTCCCCAGCTCATGTAATATAGGGATCATTTTAGATCAGAATTACTATGTTATATAATATTCTTAGAAACTGAAATGTGTGTGCTTGATTAAATCCTACATGACAGGTGTCATAGTAGACAGAAGCTGCACAGTAAGTCCTTCCCAACAGTTGCCTGCTTCATAATGAGTGAGGATCCCAGGGTGTATTAATCATGTTTTAAAAAATCTATTTCTGTATTTTATGATGCTTTAACATCTTGAGTTCTTACAGACCCAGGGGTGATTATACCTCCCAGAGATAGCTAATCCCTAGAGATGGCAAACATCTTGCTACAAACCAACCAATCGCAACTTCATACCCTGCTCTACTTACTTTTATCAGGCTCCTGCCATCTGGGATACTATCCCCCTGCCTCAAACCACACAAGGGCCAGGTACCAGGCAACCCAGAGCCCGCCCAAACTATTCGGAACCCTCAATCCTAATGCCTACCCCGCCTTGCCCATTTTTGTTCCCATGAAAACCATAATAAAGTCTCTGGCTTATGCTTTCTCCTGGCTCCTTCTGTATCCTGATTGACCCTGGTGCTTCCCCATGTGGTCCTGTAGGCTATGCCTTGGCTGAGTCCCGAGGTTTGTGAGTAAAAACTTCTTCCTTCGTGACACAGTCATTCCTGTGTCTGCATGTCTTACCATACTCAATTCCAACAAATCCCAGGTACATATTAATCCACAGGGCCTGTGAAACTTCTGGTCAGATTTTCACAGCCTAGAATTTCTGAGTGAGAAATCTCGGCTAAACTGTAATGATAAATTTTTCTCTTCCTTAACTGAGTGACACAAGGAGGGTATTAAAAATGAGACTACATTGCATTCTGGTATTTATACAAGTGTATTGACAAGTGTTGAAGTATCATGTTGCTCCAAGCAGGCTTCTCATTTATTTTTCTAAGACACTTGAAATGCTTAAGATAATTTCATCTAGTAAATAAATTTACTAGATTTTCAGAAGTGGTGAGGAGGGTTTTTCCCTGTCAGATTTGCGAGTCAGACTTTGTAAAAGTTAGAGAATCAAATATAGCAAATTTGTCAATGTAGTTTGAAATAGCTAAGATAATTTGGCTAATTAAAGATGACACTGGTGGGTGGTGCCTGTGGCTTAGTGGGTAGGGAACCGGCCCCAAATGCCAAGGGTGGTGGGTTCAAGCCAAACTGCCACAAAAAATAGCCGGGCGTTGTGGCGGGCACCTGGAGTCCCAGCTACTTGGGAGGCTGAGGCAAGAGAATCGCCTAAGTCCGAGAACTGGAGGTTGCCGTGAGCTGTGACGCCATAGCACTCTACCGAAGGTGACAAAGTGAGACTCTGTCTCTTAAAAAAAAGAAAAGACACTGGTGATAAACACTTAGTAGAAGTTGATCTGTGAAATTTATGAATTAATTGGACATTAATCAAATAACCAATTTAAGTGTTCTTTTTCATGTATGAAAACACTAAGTTTATAAATGTAGTCTAAAAGATGAGCTTAAAAGCTTCTGAAAATATAGGATTTTATAGTTCTCACCTTAAAAATTAAATGGTAAAAGCCAATCTATGTAATGGGAGAAAATATTTGCAAACTATGCAGCTGATAAGGGGTTAATATCTAAAATATATAAGGAATCCCTACAACTCAACAGCAAAGAACAAATAATCTGATTTAAAAGTGGGAAAAGGAACCGAATAGACTTTTTTTTTTAATTAAATCATAGCTGTGTACATGAATGCATTTATGGGGTACAATGTACTGCTTTTACATGTAATTTGAAATACTTAAAACAAACTAGTTAACAGAGCCTTCACCACACTTTCTTAATTATTGTGTTAAGACATTTATACTCTACATTTAATAGATTTGACATATACCCTTGTAAAATGCAAATAGACTTTTTTTTTTCAAAAAACACATACAAATGGCTAACAGGCACATGAACAAGTGCTCAACATCACTAATCATGAGGAAAATGCAAATCAAAACTCAAGAAGATGTAACTCCACCCTTGTTAGAATGGATGTTATCAAAAAGACAAGAGATAAGTGTTGCCAAGGATTAGGAAAAAAGGTAATCTTGTACACTGTTGGTGGGAATATAAATAGGTGTAGCCATTATGAAGAAACAGTATAGAGATGCCTCAAAAAACTAAAAATAGAACTACCATATGATCCAGCAATCCCACTTCTGAGTATATATTGAAAAACTAAAACAAAAAAATATGTGCACTTCCAACTCCCATATTCATTGAAGCATCATGCACAATAGCCAAGACATGGAAGAAACCTAAGTATCCATTAATGGATGAGTAGATTTTTTTTTAATCCTTTTTTTTTAAATTTTTCAGTTTTTGGCCGGGGCTGGATTTGAACCCACCACCTCTGGCATATGGGGCCGGCACCCTACTACTTTGAGCCACAGGCACTGCCCAGATGAGTAGATTTTTAAAGCATGTGCTCTACACAATGGAATATTAATCAACCTTTTAAAAGAAGAACATCTTGCCATTTGTGACCATGTGGATGAACTTGGAGGGCATTATGTTAAGTGAAATAAGTCAGACACATAAAGATAATGTATGATCTCACAGGTGGAATATAAAAAAGTCAAATCCATAGCAAAATAGAGTAGAATGGTGGTTTCCAGAGGCTGGGGGTGGTCGTGGTGGTGAATAAATGGGGAGGCATTGGTGAAAAGATACAAACTTTCAATTGTAAAATGAATAAGATCTGGGGATCTAACATGACTATAGTTAACAATACTCTATTGTTTACTTAAAATTTCCTAAGAGAATAGATCTTGGCTAGGTGCCCATAGAACAGTGGTTACAGCACCAGCCACATGCACTGAAGCTGGCAGATTTGAACCCGGCCCAGGGCCAGCTAAACAACAATGACAACCACAACAAAAAATAGCTGGGTGTTGTGGCAGGCCCCTGTAGTCCCAGCTACTTGGGAGGCTGAGGCAAGAGAATCGCTTAAGCCCAAGAATCAGGGGTTGCTGTGAGCTGTAACGCTATGGCACTCTACCGAGGGTGACATAGCAAGACTATGTCTTAAAAACAAACAAAAAAAGGAATAGGGGTGGTTCCCGGGGCTCATCGAGTAGGGCGCCAGCCCCATATACCGAAGGTGGCGAGTTCAAACCCAGCCTCGGCCGAACTGCAAAACAAAACAAAAAATAGCCGGGCGATGTGGCGGGCGCCTGTAGTCCCAGCTACTCGGGAGGTTGAGGCAAGAGAATCACCTAAGCCCAGGAGTTGGAGGTTGCTGTGAGCTGCGTGAGCTACAGCACTCTACCGAGGGTGATAAAGTGAGACTCTGTGTCTACAAAAAAAAGAATAGATCTTAAATGTTCTCAACACACATACACACACAAAAGGTAAGTAGGTGAGGTGATAGATGTGTTAACAAACATGATTGTGGTAATTGTTTCACTATAAATATATATACACACACACATATAAAATCATCGTGCAGTATACCTTAAATTTGTACAATTTTATTTGTCAATTATACTCAACAGAACTGGAAAAACATTAAATAGTAAGACACAGGTAATTATAAAACTATTTTTCTGTGCACGAAAGCACTTTGGACAGAAAAACGGTTCACATTTATTTTTCACAATACATCTGAAAACAAGTCTAAAGTCCCTAGCACAGCCCAAAGTCCCCAGAGAGGAGAGTCAGTCCCTGCCTGCCTTCTAAGTCATTTCCATGTCCTCCACCTCCTACCTAGCTCCCCAAGCCCCACTCTGTGTGGCTGCCTATTGCTGGGTGCCAGTTCCCTCCTCCTGTGCTGGTGCCATCCGAACTTCACATCGTTCTCTCCTGCTCATCCTATAATTCTCAACTTGAGTGTCTCTCCCTTAGGAACCCCATGCTGTAACTAAATTTCCCCCCTGAAACAAACTCTCACAGCACCCTGTACTTTTCAAGTTGAAATCACATTGGAATTGTACCCTATATATTTATTGCTTTTGGGCACTCTGGGACATTGAGGGGCTGCTTCTCGGGCAAGAGTGACCTCCCCTGAGTGGTAACTTACCATTCAGCCAGCTCACCGGGAGGTGTTTTCTGAAGCAGCAAGCAAGTCTCTCATGGTCTTCCGAAACTCAGCAGGAAGACTACCAATCACTACTCAGTCCTCCAGGGCTAACCCCAGCTACTGACTTTCGAGCCAACGGAATGCAATCCTTTCCCCCTCATAATCCCCGGGCAATGCCATCCCCCCAGCTCTGTGTTGGGGTGCAAGCCTTTGGCCAAATCTCTTCATCTATGAACAGTACCTGAAGGTCAGCAGGACCTGAATGTTTTAAACAAATAGAACTGAAGCAATGGGATGGAACCAAAAAGCAACAACATTAACAAAAAGCACCCCACCACAACTTCATGTCACTCACATTAATTTATTCGTATGGATCAGAAATTTAAATGTAAAGTCTAGATACGCCCATAAAGCTTCCAGAAGACACAGGAGGATATGGTCATAACTTTAGGGAAGACAAAATTTTCTACCCAGGACACAAAAAGCCCTAACTATAAAGGTTTTGGTTATTTATTTAGTTATTTATTCATTATATTTGCAGGTATATTTTCAACATATTTGCAGGTATATTCTCACATACCCACATACCTCTTCAATGTATTTCCAGAGCTGATATTTGATTTTTTTTTTTTTGAGACAACAGTCTCACTTTGTTGCCTTTTATAAAGTGCTGTGGCCTCATAGCTCACAGCAACCTCAAACTCTTGGGCTCAAATGATTCTCTTGTCTCAGCCTCCCGAGTCGCTGGGACTATAGGTGCCCGCTACAATGCCTGACTTTTTTTTTTTTTCAGACAGAGTCTGAAAAAAAAAAAAGATAAAGATAAAACCCCAGTGGGTTTTTATTTTTATTTATATTTTATTTATTTTTACTTAATTTTTATTAAATCGTAACCACATATACTTATGGGGTACAATGTGATGATTTGATGTACAATGTGTAATGCTTAAATCAAACTACTTAACACAACCATCACCTCACTTATTTTTGTGGTAAGACATTTATAATACATTCTTAGTTGTTTTGAAATGTACTCTTGCACTGTGTACATTACGTGAGATCCCACCAAATACCCTCCCTCCTGTCCCAGTATTTTGTTTTCTTTTTTTTTTGAGACAGAGCCTCAAGCTGTCTCCCTGGGTAGAGTGCTGTGGCATCACAGCTCACAGCAACCTCCAACTCCTGGACTCGAGTGATTCTCCTGCTTCCGTCTCCCAAGTAGCTGGGATTACAGGCGCCCGCCACAATGCCCGGCTATTTTTTGGTTGCAGCTGTCATTGTTGTTTGGCGGCCTGGGCTGGATTCGAACTCGCCAGCTCAGGTGCATGTGGCTGGCACCTTAGCCGCTTGAGCCACAGGTGTCAAGCCATGTCCCACTATTTTTAGAGATGGGGTCTTGCTCTTGCTCAGGCTCGTCTCCAACCCCTGAGCTCAAGCAATCCACCTGCCTCAGTCTTCCAGACTGCTAGGATTACAGGCTGAACTTTGGTTTGTTTTTTTGTTTTTTTGTTGTTTTTTTGAGACAGAGACTCACGATGTTGCACTGGGTAGAGTGTTGTGGCGTTACAGCTCACAGCAACCTCAAACTCTTGGGCTTAAGTGATTCTCTTGCTTTAGCCTCCCAAGTAGCTGGGACTACAGGTGCCCGCCACAATGCCCGGCTATTTTCTGGTTGTAGTTGTCATTGTTTGGCAGGCCTGGGCTAGATTCGAACCCACCAGCTTGCGTGTATGTGGCTGGCACCCTAGCTGCTGAGCTACAGGCACCGAGCCTGAACTTTGTTTTTTTGACATAGCCTCTTTCATTTCTGGAAATCCTGAATCTTAAAAAAGTTCGTAGTTATTAGCATCACCAGTAATGTATCCTAGTGAATCCTCGATCAGAATAAAAATTATTATTATAAAGGGCATCATTGAGACAATTGCTGAAACGTTAGTATAATTTTTTCCTATATATTTAAGAGAATGTTCTTATTTTTAGGAAGTGCATAATGAAATATCCAGGGATATTATAATAATTTAACCTCAAATGGTTCAGGAATGTATATGTGTGTGTATGTGTGTCTCCACACAGAGAGGAGAGAGACAAAAGGAGAGGAAGAGAGAAACAGATAAAGCAAACATGGCAAGATATTTACAATTGAGGAATCCAGGTAAACCACATGTGAGTGTTCTTTGCACTCTTCTTGCAACTCTTCTGTGAGTTAATTTTTTTTTTTAGTTTTTAAAATTGAAAAGAGTTATTGGTGAAACTAAAAAAAAAATTCTTACTGAAATTGAATCGAAACCTTTCTCCTATAGAAATCTATCCCTTCGGATCAAATTCTGCCCTTGAGAATATCTTTCTGGACCAATTTATTTTTTTCCACTATAATAGAATTTCAGACATCAGAATAATGGTACCCTGGCATTCCCAAGCCCTTTTCTCAACAGATGATGGGGTGGGAACTTCACCTCCATCCAGACCTTTGCTCCCCTCCTGCTCTTAAGTCCTTCTTTTCTAATCAGAACTGATATACATACACACAAATACACATCCACACAAGCATCTCTCTCTCTCACACACACACACACACATACACACACACACACACACACACACACACACACACGGCGACATTTGACTTCAGCAACCTATGCCAGCTTTCACATGTGGAGAGCCATCCATGTGAATGGACAAGAAGTTATTTTCCTTGCTGCATAGAAAACCTCAACAATTTGGGAGGCTGAGGCAAAAGAATTGCTTAAGCCCAAGAGTTTGAGGTTGCTGTGGGCTGTGATACCACAGCACTCTACCAGGGTGATAACTTGAGATGCTGTCTCAAAAAAAAAAAAGAAAGAAAGAAAGAAAGAAAGAAAGAAAGAAAGAAAGA